>RYFJ01000019.1:0-56717 GCA_003991445.1 Oryza meyeriana var. granulata | reverse complement strand
CCGAAGGATTCGGAAGCTAATTTGTGGCCTGATGCTGCATCCACAGTAATCTGCTCTCGCATTGGGTGCCATCTTGGGGGTAAAAAAGCTTTATTTAAGTCCGGAATCGATACATTCTCAATTTCATTCCTTCCTTTTTCTTATCGGCGAGATATGAAACTCCTCAGCATTGCACGGCTTTATACTTGGCAATATATAACTTGTAATCTCTGTTTGATTGGCTATATAATTCTACCTTAAATCTCCTTGGGCTGTTTGAGGCTATCTGGTTTAATGGTAGTCCGTGTTCACAATTGATCCGGCTTAATCTGGCATCTTGATCTCCCAAGAAGCTAACCCCGATACTCCTTCAACAGTGTTATCATTCTTCTCGAGTCAGGGCATAAACTTTTGCTTATGTACGTCCGCCTTTGGATTATCTTCTGGTCTATGTCTATTTCTCTAAGTCATAGGCCGAGTAACCCTTTTCCATTTTGTTTCCCTTCGAATTCATGCAGCCCATAGAGTAAATTCAGCGCCGACTGTGAATCGGCTGCTATTCTTGGTTGGTAACCTTAAGATAACCTCCTTCGCATGTTTCCCGGACAAAACATAAACCTCCATCGCTTCCCAGACGGCAATCAGTCATTGCAATGTTGTTGACCAATTGTAGGACTACCCCCTCGACATTGATCTCCTTGCCACTGTATAAACATTGATGCATCGTCAAGGGCACGCAACAGTTCGTGTGAATCAATCCTGCTAGAAGCAGAAAACCTATTGATCTTTTCCCATCGATAAGATAAACGTGGTAGGTATGTCTTGTTTCCACTGTCAATCCACGTTTTACAACGCTTCGCGCTGCTGATGATTTCACGAGTCTTTTAGCCTATTCGTATCTTGATCAAATCTCGGCAGTCTTCCCCAATTTCGAAATGTAGCTAGGATTAATTAAGAGCGTCCCCTATCACTAACATTTCGTCTCGGCTTCCCTGTCATAGCCGCTATATAATGGCTTTAAGTGCGATCTTCCTGCTTCTCAGGTTTTATCAATAAGCCTGATCGGGGTTGCCAACGTTAGTTGAGCAAAACTTCTTCATGGCTTCATCCTCGTCTGATGAAGTGCTTTTATTCCGAGGCAAAAAGAAAACCATGTTTACTGGCCGATTGCATCGATCATCGTCTCTTCTCTTCACCGCCATACTCGTTTAGTTCTCTTGTGACGATGATCGCCTTCTTCCTGTCTTGCCTGCTGTTTTATGTTCTCTCAGGTGTGTAGCGTTTGTGCTCTTCTTCTGATTCTTCGTGATATTGCTAGGACCCACTGGGATTTTGGACTTGCTTTTCATGTCTTCCTCTTTTATTTTCTTCAAAGAATTCTTGTGACCGGCCTAATCGCTATGTACCGATGCTCGTCTCAAGGTGGCTGATCCTGTGAAAAACATTCCTGCTATCGTAAAATAAACCTCAGATTAATCGCACTTAGGGCAATCTTCAATTGATGGCAATTCATCCTTGATCCCAGCAGAATCGAAAACGGACAATCAATGCTGGATTATATCTTTCCTGTCGGCTCAATCCAACTGCTCTTTGTACTTTTGATATTTTTCTATCATGCCGATGAAGTAATCTTGATTTTCTATGATCCCTCCCTTCCTTCATCGGCTTGATCCTTGACGACGATCCGCATAACCCATGTTTCCTGGGGAGGGTGTCTGTCGATTTTCAATGCGGTTTTTGTATTCGAATTTTGATTCTTCCTTGCTTCAACAGCGATTGAATTTTGTTGCGCGAAAAACTTTGCACTCGTGGTGTGGATGCGATATAGTGTATGTGCCACTTGCAATATCTTTTCTTCTTCATCTTCTTCGGGCTTGATGGATCACGTGATTTGGAAGTTGTTCTACTTCTCCTGTAACAGTAGATCAAAGATTTTATTGGTTTTTAATGTCAAATCTACCGTTCTTTTCTTGCTGATATCTGACCCATGGCATGATTACTGATTTCTTGTTCCTAGCCACTCCGCAATCGACTTCAGCATCGATCTTCGTCTCTTGAGTCCGATGAATAAACCTTTGTACTGAGCAAGCTTTCTGATATTCTCTTTTTTCGCGCTTTGAAATCGGTTTCATGAGCAATACTTTGTCGCAGGTGCGCCAAGGACTGAACTCTATGATGAAAACTCTCTTTGATTGGGCGCTAAGAGAGACCTGGACGCCAATCGCTAGATTCATCGCTCAGGTTCAGACTGTAACACGGTTTCTAAATCCCGAATCGTGAATATTTGGTACTGTTTCATCTGGTCGTTGCTAACGTGTCAAATCTGTCAGTCTCATCTCATGGATTCTGCAGAGGGGCAAGAAATATTTGTGAAACGTTTTTTTCTAGATCGGCACGAATGATTTGGTGGTAATCGAAGAGAACAGTAAAGCGATCCAGATAGTGAAAGGGGAAAAACCTAACTTCAGAGCCTTTAAGCCGATGCTCTCGCATGTGCAGGCATACTATGTGCTCTATGTAGATGTCTGTCTGCCCTGGAACTTAGAGAAATCCGGACTTCTGTGTCGGTGTGGTTAATGGGATCTGTCGAACATTCGGATATGGATGCGTACATATGTTTTGCTCATTGGGCTTGATCCAAATTGTTCTTACTATCTTAACCTTGGTCGATACATTTTTCCTTGGAATATCCTATTGATATGTATCGGTGGAGTTGGCTTGCGATTCTGTCTAGGATATTCCCTTTGGTAACTACTAGATCGCCCCACTCCTGGATAATTTTGTTTGATATCCGTAATAAGCAGATCGATGGTATCCAGCAGGAATATCCTGTTGCCATACCTGGTTTTGTGTAAACAGGTTTTTCCGATATGTCATCTGTTTATCCATAGTAACTGATAGGCCTCTGTATTTGGGCGGGGATTAGACAGGACTGAGTAGGCTTTTGAACAATTGATCCATCCACGTCTTCTTTATGAGATTTGGAGCGTGTTCACCAGGATCCAGATTGATGATGAGCGCTGTGCTACTGTTCTTTACCCCTTCTTGTCAGGTTTTACTGGTGGCTTTCGGGTGTGTGCGGCTCGATTCACAAACAAAAGCTTTCGAAATTGAGATTTCAATCGGCCTTGTTTGTCATGCTGAGGATTCCAAGCAAAGCTTCTGAAAATTGGGCCATATTTTGCTCTGACTTGCTTGTCTTTGCTCGTCTGTTAAATTTCCATGTTGACCGGCATTACATTGTCTGTTTTGATATCTTTTTCCCGGCATGTTGCAATTCCGATTAAGACTTTGTGTCAAAACTTCGAGGTTCCACCAGGCGTGCCAAAACGTGTTGACGCCGAAACCACGGGGCCGTTCGGCGCTTTAGGACCGGAAGGCCTGGGAGATTTGCTTCACTCCAGTGCAGGTAAAATCTTGAGGTTCGTAGGCGTGCCAGTCAATTTGACTACAATTGACAGGAGAGAATATTAGATAATGACCAATCGGCTTGGAAGCCGATCTAGACTCGTTCATCGGCCGAATGGCCATATGATAACTATAGACTTATACACGACTGGAAGCCGATGATGGCATGATAATAGCTATATGTAAGCAATACCAAACTAGCCGATCACCGCGAAGAAATATTAAAATCGGCTGTAACTGATAAAATAATGGGCAAAAATGCATAAATAAATAGATTGAGTAAACTTCAGCCGATTGCATTAGTATAATTAGCGTGCCCCAAGGTGCTGCCACGCCATGCCCGGGCCCTTGCTCGTGCCCGTGCCCGATTTCGCTATGCCCCGTGCCCCAGTCCCTCGTGCCGCGTCGGATCCTCTGACTGTTGCCCGTGCCCGGTCTCGTGCCGGCGGCCGGATCCTCACTGTTGCCCGTGCCGGTCTGTGCTGCGCCGGATCCTCGCCACAAGGAACACGAGATATGCAATTTTGTGCTGCCTGACTTGGAGCGATTTTCCTAACTGTTTGTGACAAAATCAGCTGGATATAAAGATAAAGCTATCGCTAACACTCTATAAAAACTCGATAAAACCCATCGCTTATTAAGAGTAAAGTTATTATCACAGTCTAGTAGATCGGACCCAACGTTGCGAGCACAGACTGATGAAATGGTACAAGACCTCGGTAGGCCGATAGATTATGCGATCGTGATGTAAAACATGATAACTTATCGCTATACAATCCGAAAGAACGCTTGCGCAAAATATCAACTAGCAGGAACAATTTATCACTAGAGTTTAGTAGGGTAGGACCAACGTGCGCAAACTGATGATAAATCGCTCCTAGTAAGCGATACGATGCGCACGCGTGATGTGATATACCTATCTCTATGAGAGATCAACTAAACTGATGCACGCCATAGACAGAATAAATAAATACGTGGTAAGCGTGCACCGTGAACGACTGAATATCGACTTAACCGAGGAACCTAGCCGATGCGGTGGCCGGGTGAATAGACTTACCCTTCGGCAGGAGGTCGAACTTAACGATGTAGCCTGGCTCGAGAAAGCAAGAACCGTCGAGGGTGGCGATGCGCCGAATTATATTGATTGATTGATGTAGATCTCTTACAAAGCACCTGGCTACCTATTTATACCCGAGTTGATATGAGTCTTATTGGACCGGCACAAGATTTCCTAACACAAAAGGAAACACTAACAGGACCCGACCGGACACGAGGTCAGGTTTCCTAAAGATAAAATATTAATCATTGCCTAATTAATAAATACAGTAATTAATTGCCATACTGTGGTCTTCACGGCTTCTTCCTGGATTCAGTCCCTTCTGGATCAACTCCCGTTAGTTAACTATAATTTTCTTCTTAACCGAATCTGATACAGAGCCATACCAAATTTTGGCGTCAACAGTGACGTAGGTATCTCTCAAGTACACCTGACCACGTATTGGGTTAAAATCCATGAAGTGGTACTCGTCTTACATTCTCAGCCATCAATTGCCCTGAGCAAAAACTTTTCCAGCTAACATGATGCTGAAGAGGCTATGAAGGACCGGGAAGGACTAAAAGGTTAAAGATCTTTGACTTTATGTTTAATTGTTTCATAGTTAAGCACAAAGTCGGGGGCTACACCTAATAGGTGCGCCTATTCGGTGCACACTATTCATATTTTGTCATGAAGCCCTTCATAGCCTCATTGCCAGCTAACATGAAGTAGTACTCAGGAGAACAAGCACTCGGACAAAGAGTACTCGGGAGCAATGCACTCGGGAATTCTTCACCGTGGACGATGAGCACTCGGCATCAGCTGTGACTTAACTATGTAGTGTCAGGGGCTGCTATGGGGGCCATGGGCACCGGGTACCTCATGAGAGGCATATGGGCCACTTGGACAGAGGATGGGCTAACTTGTAATTAGGATACATAAGACTTGGCATACATTACCTTGCACGATAAGGAAAGGATATAGTCCTAGTCAGGCACGTGGTATTCCTAGAAGGAAATCCCTTGGTCAGAGTCCGACTAGGATTCCTACTCTGTAACCCTGTCCCCAGTATATAAGGGAGACAGGCACCCCCTGAGGCAGAGAATCACAACTTATACAATCTCACCAGAGAAACCTCAAAGGCAATACACCACAACTGGACGTAGGGTATTACCTCATCTCGAGGGACTGAACTAGTATAAATTGTTTCATGTTCCTTTGCAATCCATCAAGTTTAGGTCTCATGACTAGCCCCATATTATTATTACCGGTGTAAAACATTGACAAAGGTGAGATCCATCCTCACCCCAGAGACCCACGAGATTGTGGTCTTCGAGTCTTTCTTCCACCGCGGTCTAGCTCTTCCCTCTGGCAACTTCTTGCGTGGCTTGTTGGCCTATTATCAGATTGAGCTCATCCACCTCAACCCCAACTCCATCCTTCAGATCTCCATCTTCATCACCCTCTCCAAAACCTTTCTTGGCATCCTTCCCCACTTCAATCTTTTCCGCTATTTCTATCACCTCAAGCCACAACCGAACAAGCAGCAACCCTAGGTGATTGGGGAAGCCAGTCTTCAGCTCTGCAACAAATTGAAGAAGATCTACATCAACATCCACCTCAAGATGTCTCTGAAGGGATGGCACCAGGAGTGGTTGTACTGCTCCAACCCCGAGCCCTCCTCACCTCCCTACGTCGGCCACACCCCCAGGGTGCTCGACAGCTATGGAGGCCATGGGCCCTGGGTACCTCAAGGAGGGCACTACGACCACTCAGATAGAGGGTGAGCCGGCCCATGTAATTAGGGATATAGTAGAACTCGGCTTCATGTAACCTTGCATGACAAGGGAAGGGATATAGTCCTAGCCAGTTGCTCTATATTCTTAGAAGGAAATCTCTTGGCCGAGTCCAACTAGGATTCCTACCTTGTAACCTTGCCTCCTCGGTATATAAGGAGAGGCAAGGAGCCCCCTTGGGCATACATAATCTCACCAGAGAATACAGCGAAAGCAATACACCACAACTGAAAGTAGGCTATTACCTCAAACTGAGGGCCTAAACCAGTATAATCGGCTTGTCTTTCGAAGTCCATCAAGTTTCGGTCTGATGAGTAGCCTCACAATTAATATTGCTGATACAAAACATCGACAGTTGGCGTGCCAGGTAGGGGACTCATCAAGATCATCGTCATCAAGCCCGATGGATCCAACCACAGGAGTCGACAGCGCCAACTTCACCCCTGGACAAGCCATCAGCTTCGAGAGCCTCGACTTTATCGCCGACAATCTCGGCAACCTCGCCTTGACCGATTTGGTTTCTACCTAATCAGCTAGGAAACAAGCCAACCCTATGCCAGTTGGCTTACTCAATGCCGCAGCGATTTTCCACAACCTACTCTGGCGATACCCAAGATCTTCGAGCCATCCAGATCGGATCTGGCTCCGAGCCAATCCAGATCGGATCTAGGGGAGACAAGATTGTCAATCTCCCACTCGGACTCAACAACGCTGCAGCCCTCTTCAATTCAAATCTGATGCGGCAAAACCAATCCTCTAGAATTCGACTAGGAAACAACAAAAAGCAGCTCGGGATCGAGTCTAGGGAGGTTGGGGTTATCATCACACCACAAAACTACTCCGAGTCCAACTCCCAATGGACAGCAGCTCGAGAAGCTTTTCTCCACCATAGGAAGTCTTCATGGCATCAAAGGGATCAACTCCAACAGAAGATGCACTCCGATTACGCGATCAACAAGAGTAGGAAGCTCGCTAACTGTGTGAACAACAGGAGGAAGAAAATAGGCGCCTACAGGCTGAGCGTGACACTCTCAACCGCGATTTATGCAAGACCGGCGGAGCAGCACAACAGGAGATCCTCCAGACCAAGGTGAGCAACCATGACGTTTTTGTTACACCTCAGCAGAACGTCGTGGCCACTGCTACACTCTTGGACACTCTACAGCTAGGACCCGATCACCAAGCAACACCAATTATTGCTAGGATAGGCTATGATAACGACCGCAGCATGTCAACAACATCAGCAATCTGGAGATACGTTTATCCCATCCAACAAGACGACTTTAGATGCTACAGCTTCATCTACCACGGCACGACGATGAGCGGCAGGCTCTGACCAATGCCACTCGAATTCCAACTGCGCGTCACAAGGGCATAATGATGATTGATGGAGGTACCAACATAACGGGTGCCAATATAACCTCGACGCCTGAGAGTGTGGAGGCCATGGGCTCCGGGTACCTCATCACAAGTGTAGGCACCCCGGAAGTGCATTATGGAGAGTAATTATTATGACAACGCGAAATATCTAGATGGATGGGGTCTCGAATAAAAACCGAATAAATGCGGTAACCATCCATCCTCATCGCAGCCTTGCCATAATCTTTACCCACTCACAATACAAATCCAACGCGCCGAATTCAGAAATAAAGAGATATTTGGAGAGTTGATTCACCAGTCCCAAACGGCGAAGTGTGCCCGTCAAACCACACGAAGGTGGTGACCAAACATGATACACACTTCTGGGGACATGGTCTACGGTTGAACCAACATCCATGCATCTCATCATTTCTAAATTCATACTCATGTTCAGCTAGTCCCCAGGAAAGCGACTAGCCTCACACTTTCATCGCAAGCAATTGATAAACATCACAAGTACTCTAAATATGGATAAATGAGCAGCAGGGTTATAAATATTACATAGAGGGTTTACACACCCTGATACATCACAGAGTAGCGCAAAAGATAGCAGCGGAATATAAACATAAAGGATAAGACCAGTGGTGCCATACCCATCCCACAAGGCAACCGACTGGGGATAGAGCGTAACTTCGACTACATATTATCCTCGCCACCCTCGGCGGGATAATAGTAGACCACATCAATGTCGTCGTTGTCCTCACCTGAAAGATGCAGCGTGAGTACACAAGTACTCAGCTAGACTTATACAATAATAATAGAACAAAGGAGTAATGCTAGTCTCTACATCAAGGAGTATGGCTATGTCAATCTGATTTTGCATAAAGCTGATTTTATTGAGCAAGTAATACATTTAAAACATAAGCATTTGTAAAATAGCTCAATCTGAAAATTTAAGTAAAAATGAGCACAATCCCGTGCTCTAACCATCATCCATGGGCCACCATTGCCCAAACAATTATGCTACACAAGCATATCATTATCCATAACTAAAACCAAGTCATATTTATCATTAAAACCTTTTATATAAACCCATCCATTCATGACTATTCTAAGTCATGATATAACAACATAATTCCACCTCCACATATCCCAAGTTGGATGCTAACATGAGTGACTAACACATCAAGCGGTCGTCCTGTGACCGTGGACACGGCTATTCGAATAGTTCTTACTCTGATCAGAGGTGTACATCTTTACCCACACGATGTGATAGAAGCCAAACGGCTACACTCTAGTTTGATCCGTACATATATGCACCCACACTCTACACATTGAGTGCGGACTAGAGGTCACAACAAAACCTTTTGCACGCTTAGCCCCAACCACCTAAACCACGTCTGGGCCCCCGACGACTTAGTCGTGCGTGTGTGGTGACTAAGGCGGGCTCACCGTCGCGGGAGGCACCTCCGGCCAAAGCCAGGCGCGCTCGAGGCCCTCCAAAGGAAATCCCTTCTTATGACTAACGGATGGGCGTAGATGGCCACAGCCTCCCGTGCTACTGAGTTAAGCCATCCCATTCCCGGCATGTGGAAGTACATAGGGTGCTGGAATAGATGTCAACATGTTCGGTCCTTAACGACCCAGACGGAGCTACATGCATCGGGGAAACACCATCCCGTCATCGCTCTTTCATCTGTCCAAGTCAAACATTTTCTCAATTATTAATCAGAAGTTATTCTTGTCAGATTTTAACCCATCCATGCGTATTAAACTAGTTTTGAACCGATAGCTCCATCTATCGGATTTTTCTAAGTCTAGAATTAAGCATAGCTAAGCATTCGGTAAAATAAAAGTATCCCAAAGTCCTTAACCAGGGGTGACAAGGTAAAAGTATGGGATCAACAATCAAGGAAAGGAAATGCATACAACTGGGTAATATTGACTCTACCCGTTTTCCCATTTTAAATAGACCGAAACATGCATATAGATATTGCTTTCGCAAACAAAACAATTTATTGAAAATATAGGTTCAATATACTTAGATGCTTGCCTTGCTGCAGAGAAGGTTCACTCTCAACCTCTGGATTAGTTTCCTCGTACTCCGAAACCTCCGAATCTATCGATAAAAGTGGATATGCAAATAAGAATCAATTAAATATGCTTATGCAAAAATGATCAATAAATGTTGAGAGAAATACAGTAGGTAGGCCACATTCTAAAGTGAATTTTTGTGAAAGAATCACCTCAAAATCTTTTACGGTTTATGAGTTACAAAAATAACAAGATGAAAAGGCTGAAAATGGCAGTTTTGTAATTATTTGTATTGTAACCTTAAGTTATTATATTTGACTGACCTTTTTCTATTAAGATTTCAAGAAGGCAAGTATCGTTATATTAGAGAGCATAACCTACTGGTTCTAACCAAATTAGGTTCACTGGATTTTGATTTAAATTGATTTAGTTGTGAATTTTACAAGTTTGTAAAAAGAAAGGGTTAGAAATTATTTAGGCTTATGTTGGGAGGTAGTTTTGTCAAATACAAATTGTCCACAGTAAAGGTTACAATTTTCAGAGTTAAACAAAAGTGGTTTCATATTTTTAACAGTTAGGATGAATTTTCTAGAAATTTATAAACTTCTAGGTTATAAAGAGACATATAAAAGGTATTTTCATTTTTAGAGAAAAATCATACACAGAATTCCTCACTTTTTATTTTATAACATTAAATAGAACATTTTTATGAATCCAAGGAAATTTGGTTCACCTCAAAAGGAGTTATAATGGATTTTATAGAAATATTCCAAGTTTCTAGGCACAAAATAAGTTATTATAGCTTCATATTATTTTATAGATATTTTCCGTAAAGAAGTGGTCATATTTTATTTCACAATATTAAAGTTTATGACTTTATGGAACTAACAAAATTGGTTTCACTCAAAAAGGAGTTAAAATGGCAAAGTTATGGATTTACAAAGTTTAACTATTTTTCTGTTGGAAAGCAATTCGGTTCATTTAATCTTTTCTTTTTCTTATTTCTCTCCAGCCTGGCCCACACGCCAGTGAGCCAGAGCAGGGGAGGCGCAAGCCAAGCGGAGGCGGCGAGCTTGTCGACGGCGGCGGCGGCGATGGCGGCATCAACTGCAGTCGGGGCCAAAAGAGAAAAGGAAGAGGAGTTCACGGCGAACACATCGGTGGTCTTCTCATCGCCGGCGGTGACCAGAACAGTGCTAATGGCAAGTAAAGGCGGCGATGCCATTCGGGTCGACAAAGCATGTTTCTCTACGTGCTTGTATATGTCATATTGATGCATGCATAGCATATTAGAGGACTCCAGGAAGCTCACCGTGCAATATCCCAAGGCAGAGGAGGGCTGGACAGTGCCGGCGACGGAGGGAATGGCTCGGCGGCGGCGGAAACCTTCGGGCTCACGTCGGCAGCTCGCTCCCGTTGATCTGAGACCTAGGTAAGGCGTCTATGACGTTAGGGACCTCCTAGGGATGGTGAGAGAGCGAGGAATCGGCCTAAGGCCTACCAGAGAGAACAAATCGACGGCGGCGGCGACTTGACCGAAGGTGAAGAAGATGACCTCGATCTCGAGGTTCACTGCACCATCTCCCGATTCCTTCTGCTGGTGGTCTCCTAGAGGTCTGGCGATGATGCTGGCGAGCTGGCTCGGCCTGGGGTGTACTGGATCGGCTGGAACGGCGGTGATGTCAAGGCGGCGGCACTGCCGAGTAGAAAGCGAAGCACAGCGGCTTCAACCAGCGATCCTAGGGTTGTGCAATACGAAAATGGAACAATTAGGGGATGGTGATGACGTTCCTGCGGTCAAGAACGGGCAATGCTCACCGGGGTTGAATCGATTTGGATCGAATGGTTGCCGGTGTCGGAGAAGATGAAGCTGCGGCCGGCTTTTACAAGGTGGAAATCTGGGGTTTCTCTGGAGAACATGATGTGGTCGAGGAGGAGATGTCCAAGGTGGATTTTCAGTCCAAAAGGTGGAGCTTGACGTGGAGCTGACGGCTGTGGTGTCCCTGGTTGCAGCTGGCGCGTGGGGAGAAACGTGGCAGTGTTCCTAGGCGTGTCCCGAGCTTGGGCGGTGTCTCCGACTGACCAGCGGGTCCAGGATGTCTGTGGGGCCCACATGGCAGTGAAGAATGGGAGAGGGGCTCTCTAGAAGCTAAGTATGGGAGAATGTGTGTACAGCTGTTTTGCACTGGAGATTTCACTGAGTTACAGAGTGTTTCTGGGGTTGGAGAAATTTATGTGTGTAGGTGAATATATGTTCTACTAAACTGCCAAGTTTCAAAGCTTGAGGCTTTATATTTTTATTGTGGCAAAAAGATGAAATAGGCTTAGTAACACAGTTTTCTGCAGTGCACTAGTCTGAGTCAGTGAGCTTTGTCCTATTATTTTATGTTCAATATTTGTGAAGATTGTACTGAAATTTTTAATGTAATTAGTTCACAATCTAATCCAGGTTCTGGTAAATTTTTGGTGAGAAGGTGATTGATGGATTAATTCTGGAAAAAATGTCAAATAGACTGTCTGCAGGGAAAATGTTCTCTGCCTTGCTGAATCCAAAACATTTGTTTGGGACACTTATTGAATTGGTAAAATTTATTGAAAATTACTGGAGATAGAGGAGGATGTGATTAACCTTCTGACAAAATTTCATTGCTAGAAGTGTTCTGGCTTATCTTTGGTGAATTTGCAAAGTAGGGGTATTGATCCAGTTTCTCTGCAGTGTAATTTATGTCCCTGAAGCTTTGCTCTTAATATTTTATGTGATTTCTTTGGGAATTAAATTGAGCCAAAATTACTGGTGGTATGGTTCATGTTGGGACACACTTTGGCAAAAGGGCTCTGTCTAATTAATCTTAATTTTGATTTGGTGAATTTTAGAATTATACCTATTCATTTTTAGCTAGCTCCCTGGTCTAGCTGATTTGAGGGATTTTATTGAGGCACTTACTGAAGTGATAAAAGCATGTAAAATGTACAGTGGGTCAATTATGTGGGATAGTGTTTGCAGGAAGTTTTCCATGATTTTATGTGCAACCAAACATCTTTAGAAAATCCTTAGACTATACAAATGCATAGGTCAAGGAAAAGGATCCAGGCTGAAACTCGTTTGAATTTTTAAGAGGTCTAAACTAATGAAATAAATTCTGAAAAAAAATTATATTGGTTCATGATAAATAAACTAGTATTTGAATAAATTATTTCCTATATATGCTTCTGTTCAACTTGATGCACTTTTTTTTGGTGATGTTTGGTTTTTGTCGATTAGGGTTTTATTATTGAGAGTTTGAAAATATTTGCAAGCTTTAATTTCGCATAAAGTGACAATGCAAGAATTTAATTTGTGCACTCTAATGACAGTAGGGCATAACACTAATTACCTGAAATTAGATTTAGGGCTGTGACGACAAGCATATGGGCCACTCGGACAGAGGATGGGCCGAGTCTTGTAATTAGAGATATAGTAGCAACCGGCAGACTTTGCCTTGTACAAAAAGGAATATACAGTCCTAGCCGGGTAAGATGTATCTCTAAGAAGGAAATCCCTTGGCCGTATCCGGCTGGGATTCCTACCTTGTACCCCTGTCCCCCAGTATATAAGGGGAGGCAGGGTGCCCCTTGAGGGCAAGAGATCATAGATCATCAACAGTTCATCAGAACCACCACCATAATCCTCAAAGGAATACATCCCAACTAGACGTAGGGTATTACCTCACATCGAGGGCCTGAACCAGTATAAAATCTCTCCATGTTCCTTTGCAATCCACCGAGTTTCCCCTTGCCGAGTAGCCCTATAATTATATTGCCGGTGTAAAACATCGACAGTTGGCACGCCAGGTAGGGGCTTCGATGAGATCTACACCAACAATCTCGATGGATCCTACATCAGGAGTCGACGGCGACAAATTCTCCCCTGGAGACACAATAACCTTCGGAAACCTCGACTTCATCGCCGACCAGATCGGCAATCTCACCTTGGCCGACGCAGACCCAACCCAACCAGCCGAGGAACCAGCCGACTCCGCGCCAGTCGGCTCACAAGACACTGCGCTAGCTATCATCAATCCAATGCAGCAATCTTCAACTTCGCCGAGCTTTGGGACAACTCTCTCCTTCGGCGTCCGACTCGCGCTAGGCCTTGATCCAACTCGGGTTGGGCTAGGAAGGGGAGAGATCGTCAATCTCTCGTGTAGATTCGGCGACGCCGCAGATCTACATCTTACGCAGCAGACCCGATCTCCTGTGATTCAGTTTGGACACGGCCAAGCGCCGTTTCAGATTGGATCTAGGGAGGTCAGAGTCGTTCTTGCTTCGATGAATTACTCGGATTCCGACTCCAAGTCAGACAACGGTTCGAACACTAGTTTGGACTCCAGTCTAGCGAGTTTTCTCTTGCCCCGCGAGATCTTCATGGCATCAACACCACCACTGGAGGTGCGCCGACTATAAGAGGAGCAATAGGAGGAGGTGCGCCGACTACAACAACAGGAGGAAGCCAACCGTGAGGCTCGCAACGATGGGCTACGCAAGGCTGGGCGAACCGCTCAGCAACAAATCCTCAAGACAAAAGTCGGCGACCACGACGTCTTTGTCACGCCACAACAGAACGTCGTGGCCGCCACAACTCTGCTGGACACGCTCTAGCTCGGGCCAGATCACCAGGCCACCCCGACTATTGCCAAGATAAAGGTGATGATTATAGCTGCTGCCTGTCAGCAGCAACAGCAGTCGGGCGACACACTTGTGCTGACCAATCGATTGGGTTCTTCGGCAGCAGGCTCGTCTACATCAGCTCGATGCCGGGCGGCTGGCTCTAGTCGGCCACACGAGGAATCGCGACAAACATCACTCGGCGACACCAATAACAACAACCGGCGGCGTCACTAGTATGATCGCCGGCCCAACCAAGATCTCCAAGTCCGTCTACAATGCGACCTCCGACATGACATCAATGCCTGACGCCATCAACGGGAAGAAGACGAGCGCCGCCGACTGGAGGACAAGAACGAGCGTTTTGGCCTTCACCACAAGTGGTTTAACCGCCGTAATCGGAGCCGAAGCCCTCACAAAGACGAAGGCATTCTAGCTTTCACCCACAAGCTCCAGGACGTCAACTGGCCATCGGGCTTCAAGCCTATAGGGATTGAGAAATACGACGGCAAAACCAACCCCGAGTCCTGGCTCACCATATACACCCTGGCAATTCGAGCTGCCGGTGGTGACCACAAAGCCATGGCTAACTACCTCCCAGTCGCACTAGCCGACTCGGCGAGGACATTGCTAACAAGGCTCCCGAGGTGGTCGATCGGTTCCTAGGGAGAACTCAGGGAGCGGTTCGTCGCTAACTTTCAAGGGACCTATGAGAGGCCGTCTACCGAGCATGATCTATATCAACTGCACCAGAAGAAGAACGAGTCTCTACATGACTTTATCAAGAGGTTCTCCGAGAAGCGCAACAAAATCCCAATGATCAAGGACGAGGCCGTAATCGCCCCCTTCCACAAGCAAGTAAAGGACGCCCCGTTCATCGCGAAGTTCACTTGGAAGCCACCATCCTCTGTCCGGGCTCTCTTTGACATGGCGAACAAATACGCTGACTCAGCTGAAGCGGTCGCCGAGGCCCTCGACGAGAAGAAGGAGTCCCGATAGAAGGACCAGAAGGCGAAAGCCGACAACGAGTCATCACAAAAGAAGTCCAGCAACCACAAGCAGAAGTCGGACAACGAGGTGGCCAACATGGAGTGAACTCGGTCACGGCCCAAACGGAACAACGACTACCAGAAGGTCATGAACGGGCCATGCCCCTTCCACCCCAAGGGCAAGCACGCGGCAAAAGACTGCTTCATGCTCAAGAAGTTTGCTTCCGAGCAGGCTTCATCATCTGGCGCCGACAAGAGCAAAGACAAGCTAGATTAGGACCCAGCCGACGAGTTTCAAGATCCCCAGGCCGAGCTCAACCACATCTTCAGAGGCCCGACTGTGTATGAGTCTAAGCACAAGCAGAAGCTAACAGCACGTGACGTCAACGCAATCTCTACAGCAGATGCCCCCCAATATTTGCGCTGGTCAGAGACGTCCATCACGTTCATCCGCGTTGATCATCCAGATCGGGTTTTGCACCCGGGACACTATCCACTCGTCCTGGACCCGGTCGTCACAAACATCAAGTTGAAGAAGGTTCTCATAGATGGAGGTGGCGCGCTTTACATCCTCTTCGCCAAGACCCTAGATGAGATGAAGATTCCTCGTTCAAATTTGTGGCCAAGTACGACGCCAAATAGGAAGACACGCTCGTCACCTTCCTCCAAGCCAACAAGGATATCTTCGCGTGGAAACTGTTCGACATGCCGGGCGTACCAAGGGAGGTGATTGAGCATGCCCTCAACGTGAAGACAGATGCCAAGCCAGTCAAGCAACGGCTACGGTGCTTCGCTCAAGACTGTAAAGATGCTATTCGGGAGGAGATAACCAAGCTTCTCGCAGCCGGGTTCATCAAAGAGGTCTATCACCCGGATTGGCTAGCAAACCCAGTTCTGGTTTGTAAGAAAAACGGTAAATGGCGCATGTGCATCGACTACACCGATCTCAACAAGGCATGCCCCAAGGACCCATTTGGTTTACCGAGAATAGACCAGGTGGTAGATTCAATTGCAGGGTGCGAACTTCTCAGCTTTCTCAACTGCTACTTGGGATACCATCAAATTAGCCTGAAGGAGGAGGACTGCTTAAAAACGTCTTTCATCACGCCGTTTGGAGAGTACTGCTACATCACTATGCCATTCGGTTTGAAAAACGCTAGAGCAACGTATCAACGGGCAATTTAGCGGTGTCTACACACCCAGATCGGGTGCAACGTGGAGGCCTACGTCGATGACGTGGTAATCAAGACCAAGTCCAAAGAAGACCTCATCGCTGACCTGGAAGAAACCGTCCAAAATCTTCGAAGATTCAAGATGAAGTTGAACCCAAAAAAGTGCGCCTTCGGTGTGCCATCCGGCAAGTTACTCGGCTTCATCGTCTTGCATCGTGGCATCGAGGCCAACCCGGAGAAAGTCAACACAATTATGAACATGGCTCCCCCGACTAACCAGAAGGACGTCCAGAAGCTGACAGGCTGCATGGCGGTACTCAGCCGGTTTATTTCCCGACTGGGCGAATGGGACATGCCCTTTTTCAAGCTATTGAAGAAAGCAGACAATTTCCAGTGGACTCCTGAAGCCCAGCAAGCCTTCGAAGACTTCAAGCAATTTCTCACATCACCTCCCATGTTGGCGTCACCCATGCCCCAAGAACCGCTAATGCTATACCTGGCGGCAACTACTCGGGCAGTCAGCACGGTGCTGGTGGTCGAGTGATTCAAAGAGTTCAAAGGCCAGTCTACTTTGTCAATGAAGTCCTTGCCGACTCGAAGACAAGATATTTGTAGGTCCAGAAGCTACTATATGGCCTACTCATCACTGTCCGAAAGCTGGTGCACTATTTCCAAGCACATCAAGTCACGGTGGTCACATCGTTTCCACTCGGGGACGTCCTGCATAACCGTGAGGCCACCGGCCAAATCGCTAAATGGGCGCTCAAGTTGATTGCGTTCGACATCACCTTTCAGCCACGGACAGCAATCAAATCACAAGCTCTAGCCGACTTCGTGGCCGAGTGGACAGAAGTTCAAATGCCTACATCAACAGCGAAGCTAGAGTACTAGACAATGTACTTCGACGGTTCTCTACGGATCGGCGGAGCCGGGGCTGGCGTCGTACTGACGTCGCCCACCGGTAAAAAACTCAAGTACGTTCTGCAAATCCACCTCCTGGCTTCCCACAACATCGCCGAGTACGAGGCACTTATCCACGGGCTCCGCATTGCTATATCACTCGGCATACGTCGACTGGTTGTGCGTGGGGATTCTCAACTCGTGGTGAACCAAGTCAGAAGGACTGGACATGTCTCTGATGATACCATGGCGGCATACTGTCAGGAGGTCCGCAAGCTGGAAAACAAGTTCAACGGGCTGGAGATAACACACGTCCTACGACAATAAAATGATGCTGCAGATGAATTGGCAAATATGGGATTTGTCGATGCTTTGCACCGGCAACAAAACTATAGGGCTACTTGGCGAAGGGAAACTCGGTGGATTGTAGAGGAACACAGAGAGTTTTTATACTAGTTCAGGCCCTTGATGTGAGGTAATACCCAACGTCTAGTTGAGGTGTTATTCCTCTAAGGTGTTTGGTGATCAATGATCTTGCGTGTCCCTTGAGGGGCGCCCTGCCTCCCCTTATATACTAGGGGATAGGGGTACATGATAAGGATCCCAGCCAGAGATGGCCAAGGGATTTCCTTCTTAGAGATAGAAACCTATCCGACTAAGAATGCTATTCCTTATCGTTCAAGGTAAGGCCTGCCGGGTGCTATCTTATCTCTAATTACATGATTCGGCGCATACTCTATCCAAGTGGCCCATATACTGGTGATGAGGTACCCAGGGCCCATGGCCTCCACAGTAGCCCCTGAGACCTTCATAGTTGAGTCACAGCTGATGCCGAGTGCTCATCCTCCACGGTGAAGATTGCCCGAGTGTAATGCTCCCGAGTACTCTTTGTCCGAGTAGGTCTTCTTCCCGAGTCCCGCTTCATGTCAGGCTGCGGCAGCGATGGCTAGAAGGGCTTCATGTAGATGTATGAATAGTGTGCATCGAATAGGCGCACCTATTAGGTGTAGCCCCTGACTTTGTGCTTAATTGTGAAGACAATTAAACATAAAGTCAAAGATCTTTAACCTAATAATCTTTCCCGAGTAGATTTCTATTAGTATATGAGATTCTTCGGTATCATGTCAACCGGAATAAACTTTATAGTCTTACCGAGTAGGGAACTACTCGTATGTAGGACTCTTCGACTTCATGTCAGTCGGAATGTGTGTTTATAGTCTTGCCAAGTAGGATGCTACTCGTATATGGGACTCTTCAGCTTCATGTCAGCTGGAAAGGGAATTTGTAGTCTTTCCCGAGTGGCGTCCCACCCAAAAGTTAGACTCCTCCGCATCATGTCAGCGGGAATGAGAGATTTATAGTCTCTCCCGAGTAGTGCACTACTCGAAAGTTAGGCTCTTCAGCGTCATATCGGCTGGAATAATGTTGCTCATGGCAACTGATGGCCACGCTTGTAGGCCGAGTACCACTTTATGAAAATAAATCCACAGCGTGGTTAGGTGTACTTGAGAAAGATACCTGCATCCTCAATTTTAATGAAGACCAGCTTGTGATCCATTTAAGGATATATCCTTGAGACCTGGTGGATAGAACAGATACCCAAACATATATGTTTTAGCAATAAGGCTCTCCATGAAGCATCTGGTTTACCTCATCGGCTCCTGTGTTAGTAGCACCAGCGCTTATAATTTCAACTCAGCCTGCAGGCCACCACATGGAGATTCTACTGTAAAACTCATTATCTTGGGCCAGTGCTGACTGTATAGGCCCAAGCCCATTAATCGACATCGCTCTATAAAAGCAGGGAGAGAGAAAGATTCCTTCATTTTCCAATAACAATGCTCGTCTTCACCTAAGGTTAGCTGCTTCGCTTACCGCCCGCAGGGTTAGCTCTCTGTTCCCCACCTAAACTGGCGATCCAATCCTCTTCGTCTCGTTTCCAAGCCCCGATTTTTTTTCCCCAAATCTACCACTTCCAACCATTTTGCCGAAAGCTTCGGATCTTGCGGTGCGTCAGGAGAGTCGCCTTGGCCATTTTCGATTGTGGCTCGGATGAACTGAAGCTGCTGGAGAGTTTCAATGAAGTTGCCAGCCAAGAGTATCCGTTGGCGGCCGTAAGGTGAATCGGTCTAAATCCCCAACCTGGTGAATGTAATTTTCGCCTCTTTTTTCGATCGGGCTTGTGCTCTTCCCTCTTCCGATTTCTTTCCGCTCTCCTTGACTTATCTACGGCTGGAGTTATGCAGTTTAATCTCAACTCGATCTCAAGATCTCCATATTTGTACTTCTGTGAGTCTTCTTGGGTGTGGAACCCCATTTATTTTCTTCGCACGTCCACATCAACCCACCCTCCAAACAAATTAGTGTGATGGAGCTGGTCTCCAGCTGAGAGTGATGGGAAGAAGACTATTATCTTGGTCTTTCCTTGAAATCTTCCTGAAAAGCTGACAAGCGGTGTTCGTATTGCACGATCTGGCCCCTCCTTCACCATTCACGCGCTTGCCGATCCGTGTTTTACCAATTGGTCAGCAGAGCCATCTTTGAGGAGATTGGGCTAGTGCTTCAATTGTTGGTAAGTTAGATGACCTCAAGAAGGTGGCCTGACAGGACCTGGTGGCTCGTCCTTCCTACTCGCGCATCCAGCCGCTGAAGCTGAGGAGTGCATTTGGCTGGCTTTTAAGGCACAAACGATCCTGACCGAGTAAGCAACGAGCAGCCAAACAAGCGTGAGTGACCGAACCGTTCGGTACTTGCTCCGAAGGTATCGCAATTGAAGCGATAGTCGCCGGTTGCGCCTATAGGTTCATATTGGCCCCTTACCAAGTAATCTTAAACCTCTTCTTGATGAATCCGTGGCTTGTGTCGGAGGTTGTCCAGCATATATATCATTTAATATACAATACAATACAGTGGCACGGATTAGACCGCCCCGTTGTCGCCCGCAAATCAAAGAAGAGCCGAGAGCCTCATCTGCTGGCCAGCCCAAACCCAGAACGCGCGAAAGAAGCCCATTCTGTATCGGCTGCAAGAGCTGAGAGTTAAAGGACCCCACACCTGACGCTACATCAAGCCCTAGTTGAGACCTGTGGTTCAGCCCAACATTGCGAGTCCGCAACACACCACCGAGGGGCCCAGGAGCAATACCGCGAGCACGGGCGGCCCAAGCCAGCCACACCGAATCGCCGACTCAGAGCGATAGTGCCGCCACCGCTGCAACGCCACTAATTGCGGCCGGCAACCACTGAGGTAGCGCTCCGCTAGATCGGTCGCGCGGCAGAAACTAGTTCTCCAAGAGTATGCTGTCCGGACTTTGATATCTGCGTTTAGTACTGTATTGTGATTGTCTTGTGAGCAGAGACGTTGACATCATCATCAGAGACGGCTCGACCGCTCCCCTTGAAAACTGCCCAGCCGAGCCGCACCCTGAGCTACCCGTGACCGAGCCAGCCCAATCACAGAGACTGAGGTCGGTCCCGACTGCGGGCCGCAGTTGCCGCCCGACCAAGGGCAGTTACTGAGGCTGCTGCCTAGCCCCTAAGTCCTTGCCCACTGCAGATCACTACTGAGTCTCCAAGTTGATTCCTGAGGCCGCCGGGGACGCCGACGTGGGCCGGGACCCCGTCGCCGTCGTGTCATGGTCGTCTCATCGTCGCTGCCGAGATCCCGAACCTCCTTCCCGGATTGAGGCTCCCGTGTAGCTCCCTCGGATGTTCACCTGGACGGCGCCCGACAGAAACGTGAAGAGTTTCCGGCATTGATGAGGCCGCGGCGAGAAGGGAACGGCGAAAGCTTGCTCCACTGCCGCCATCCACCGGGTCCCAGGAGTTGGGGTATAATTCTTGTGCAGAGTCATGGGTGGTCTTCTTGTTTCGACACCTGACTCCACTCTTGCTTATTCTTTCCTTGAGCAGAAAACTTGTCGACCGCAATGAGCCATGACCGAGATCCTGGTCGAAATGCCCCCCACCTCGCGGAATTAGAGCAGCTCCGGGCGTTGAAGGCCGAGATGGGAGCGCCACGCGAGGATGGGAAGCTTGGCTGAAGGATGCCGCCACCTAGCTCAGGGATGAAAATTGGCCCAAGCCGTGAAGATTAGAGGTAAGTCCCCTGAATGCGTCTTCCCGACTGAACTCTTGATGTATTTCTCCAGCCGCGTTGTTCCCAATTGCCCAGTTGTGTGTTGACTGCACGGTTGAGCTCTTGGCTAATCTATTATGCAGCCCTTGAAGCAGAGTTGAAGACCCGAACAGAGAGGGAATCCCAGCTGAAGGAGGCCGAAGAAGCCAAGGCCGAGCTTGAGAAGGTCAAGGCCAACCTGACAGAGGCCAATGCAGAGCTCGAACGGGAGAGGGCCGAGTTAAAGGAGGCCACCGTCAAGTTTGGCGAAGAAAAAGCCGAACTGGAGAAAACCGTAGCCAAGTGGGAGGCCGACTACGAAAGTAAGTCCCCAACCTGACCGTGATCTTAACCAATCCATTAGTCATTCCATCTGTAGCCGAGCCTAACAAGTTTACCTGCCGGCGGACCTGGGCAGACATGAGAACCAATGTCTAGGCCCAGTATCGGTTCTACATAGAGGAGATAAGAGACATCAGGGAGTCACGGGAAGCCCTCGTCGGGTCCGTGAAAGGGCTCCTTGACCTGATTGATCCCAGCCCTGTGGGAACCAGTTGCAGCAGGATCCCCCAAGTGGAGGCACGTCTTGAGAATGCACCGAGTGCCTTGAAGAAGTACTCGGATGAGCAGGTCATTGCCGGAATGGCCTAGACCCTGGCGATGACCAAATCAATCTACCCGAGGGCAGACATTGAAGCCATCGGGGAGGGGTTTGCCGAGGAGACGACGCCCGAGGAGGCGCTGGAGCTGATTGCTCGGGCGAAGCCGACTGCTGAGATAATTACCCAAGACCTGGGTCTGTAGGGGCAATATATTATGTAGTCGGTATGTATAAACTTTTGTGGAAAACATGTGTAAATATATGTGCGCTGCCGCCAAGCTTATCACTCAGTCATCATTAGCTTTACATGACCGTGTAGTTTACACCAAGTTAGTCTGTCAGAACTTAATAAAATCGTTCAATGTAAGAAGTTGTACTCGGGCAAACGTGACAGTCGTAGTAAAGCTTCATAACTGGAGTAGGATAAACTCGTATATTATTGATAGAACACATATATACATGCAGCCCCCGACTCACTACTCGGTTGATACAAGCGGCATAGTGAGTCAGAGAAACTGTACACATGAAAAATTATAAAACTCAGGTATAGAAAGGGCGTAGTTGTTCTATGTTCTATGAGTTGCTGATGAGAATGCTGTCTTCGGTCTTCAGTCGGTAGGCGCCTGGCCGCGTGACCTCGGCTATAATGAACGGCCCTTCCCAAATTGGGGATAATTTGTGCCTGTCTTTGGTGGTTTGTATTTTCCTCAAGACGAGATCCCCAACCAAAAAGGTGCGGCCACGGACATTGCGGTTGTGGTAGTGACACAAGCCTTGAAGATACCTTGCCAACTGGATTGTTGCGGTGTCCCTTGCTTCTTCCAACTGATCTAGCTTGACCAGTCAGGTGTTATTTGAGTCATCTTCTGAGTAAGCCCGGACTCGCGGAGAGCCGAACTGTAACTCTGTCGGTAGCATGGCCTCAGCCCCATAGACCAGGAAGAAGAAAGGGGATTGCCCTGTTGCCCAACTAACTATGGTTCTGAGAGACCAGAGGACAGATGGGAGTTCTTGTACCCACCGGCCCGTGTATGGTTGTAGTCGGTCAAATATCCTGGCCTTGATGCCTTGTAGGACCATACCGTTGGCTCGTTCGACCTACCCGTTGCTCCGCGGGTGTGCTACAGATGCATAGCAGATCTTGATGCTAAATCTTCGCAGAAGTCTTGGAATACGCGGCCCGTGAACTGAGTACCGTTGTCGGTGATGATGCGGTTAGGGATCCCGAACCGGTATAGTATACTCATGATGAAGTCCTTTGCTCATGCCGCTGTAATTGTTGCGATGGGTTTAGCCTCAATCCACTTGGTGAATTTATCCACTGTGACGAATAGATGTGTAAACCCTCCTGGCGCTTTCTTGAAAGGCCTGACCATATCGAGCCCCCATACTGCGAATGGCCAAGAAATAGGGATAGTTTGGAGTTCCTGGGCTGGGAGATTTGTTTGTCGTGTGTAGAACTGGCAACCCTCGCACTTGCGAACAATATCTTTGGTGTTTGTTACTACTGTGGGCCAGAAAAATCCCAGCCGGTAAGCCTTTCCGATTATCGTCCTGGATACAGCATGGTTGCCACATATGCCTGAGTGGATCGACTGCAGGATCTGCTTGCCCTCCTCGGTGGTGACGCAACGCATGAGGACACCGGATGCGCTCCTCCGGTACAGGTCTTCTCCGACTAGTAGGAAGCTTTTGCTTCGACGCTTGATCTGCTCGGCTTGACTGCGATCTTCTGGGAGTTCGTCGTCCGAGAGAAATTTGACAACAGGAGTCCACCAGTCTTGACATATGTGCAGCACCTTGTCTGTAGCCGGAGTAGGTTCGCCTCCCGACTGCTCCGGCGCCGGTTTCTTCTTGACTGATGGCTCCATGAGTTGCTTGACAAAGATTCCAGTCGGAACCGCTTCTCGCTTGGATCCCATATTTGCCAGCTCTTCTGCCGCATCGTTGTATTGACGTAGGACATGTGTTATTTCCAGCCCGTCGAACTTGTTGTCCAACTTGCGAACCTCCTGACAGTATGCCGCCATGGTGTCATCGAGACAATTCCAGTCTTTCATGACTTGGTTCACCACGAGTTGAGAATCCCTGCACACAACCAGTCGACGTATGCCGAGTGATATAGCGATGCGGAGCCCGTGGATAAGTGCCTCGTACTCGTTGACATTGTGGGAAGCCGGGAAGTGGATTTGTAAGACGTACTTTAGTTTTTCACCAGTGGGGGACGTCAATATGACTCCAGCCTTGGCGCCGCCGATCCGTAGAGAACCGTCGAAGTACATTGTCCAGTACTCTAGCTTTGCTGTTGATGTAGGTAGTTGAACTTCTGTCCACTCGGCCACGAAGTCGGCTAGAGCTTGTGATTTAATTGATGTTCGTGGCTGAAAGGTGATATCAAACGCCATCAACTCGAGTGCCCATTTAGCGATTCGGCCGGTGGCCTCGCGATTATGGAGGACATCCCCGAGTGGAAACACTGTGACCACCGTGACTTGATGTGCTTGGAAATAATGCACTAGCTTTTGGACTGTGATAAGTAGGCCATATAGCAGCTTCTGGACCTGCGGATATCTTGTCTTCGAGTCGGCAAGGACCTCGCTGACAAAGTAGACTGGTCGTTGTGTTTTCTGGATGTGACCCTGTTCGGATTGCTCGACCACCAGCACCGTGCTGACTACCTGAGTAGTTGCTGCCAGATATAGCATTAGCGGTTCTTGGGGCATAGGTGATGCCAACACGAGAGGTGATGTGAGAAATTGTTTGAAGTCTTCGAAGGCTTGTTGGGTGTCCGGAGTCCATTGGAAATTGTCCGCCTTTTTGAGTAGCTTGAACAAGGGCATACCCCGTTTGCCCAGTCGGGAAATAAATCGGCTAAGTGCCGCCATGCAGCTTGCCAGCTTCTGGATGTCCTTCTGGTTAGCCGGGGGAGCCATGTTCATTATGGCGTTGACTTTCTCTGGGTTAGCCTCGATGCCACGATGAGAGACGATGAAGCTGAGTAACTTGCCGGATGGCACTCCGAAGGTGCATTTTTTCGGGTTCAACTTCATCTTAAATCGTCGAAGATTTTGGAAGGTTTCTTCCAGGTCAGTGATGAGGTCTTCTTTGGACTTTGTCTTGATCACCACGTCGTCGACGTAGGCTTCCACGTTGCGCCCCATCTGAGTATGCAGACACTGCTGAATGGCCCATTGATAGGTTGCTCCAGCATTCTTCAAACCGAACGGCATTGTGATATAGCAGTACGCTCCAAACGGCGTGATGAAAGATGTCTTTAAGCAGTCTTCCTCCCTCAGGCTGATTTGATGGTATCCCGAGTAGCAGTCGAGAAAGCTGAGTAGGTCGCACCCAGCCGTGGAATCTACCACTTGATCTATCCTGGGAAGACCAAATGGGTCCTTGGGGCACGCCTTGTTGAGATCGGTGTAGTCGACGCACATGCGCCAGTTACCGTTTTTCTTCCGGACCAGAACTGGGTTTGCCAGCCAATCCGGGTGATAGACCTCCTTGATGAACCCGGCTGCGAGGAGCTTGGTAATCTCCTCCCGAATAGCATCCTTGTGGTCTTGAGCGAAGCGCCGCAGCCGTTGCTTGACTGGCTTGGCATCTGTCTTCACATTTAGGGCGTGCTCGATCACCTCCCTTGGTACGCCCGGCATGTCGGATGGTTTCCAAGCAAAGATATCTTTATTGGCTTGTAGGAAGGTGACGAGCGTGTCTTCCTATTTGGGGTCGAGTCCGGTCCCGACTAGGGCAGTCTTGGAGGGGTCAGAAGGGTCCAAGGGGATCTTCTTCGTGTCAGAGTCCGCTGAAATTCCCGACTTCGCTACCTTTTTCACCGGAACTTGATCCTGCTCGACTTCAGTTGTGATGGCTTGCCGAATGCGATCGCGCCCGACTGCCGCTTCTTGTAATTGAGCTAGTTCACAGCTCTCCTTGTCGCAGGTGAAGGCTTGCTTGATGTCGCTGCGGAGGGAGAGGACTCCTGCTGGCCCAGGCATCTTGAGCACCATATATGTGTAGTGCGATATCGCCATGAATTTGGCGAGTGCCGGTCGTCCGAGTATCGCGTGGTACGCGGTCTCGAAGTCGGCAACCTCGAAGCAGACGTTTTCGTGCGGAAGTTATCCCACGTGCCGAAAGTTACTGGCAATGTGATCTGCCCGAGTGGGGTTGATGACAGGCCGGGAATTATCCCGTGGAAGGGCGCAGTACTCGGCCGAAGTTCTGAACGAGGGATCTTCATCTCGTCCAAAGTTTTGGCAAATAAAATGTTGAGCGCGCTACCTCCGTCGATGAGGGTTTTCTTCAGCCTGATGTTTCTGACAACCGGGTCTAGGACGAGTGGATAACATCCTGGGTGAGAAATCCGATCTGGGTGATCTGCGCGATTGAAGGTAATGGCCATCTCTGACCAGCGCAGGTATTGGGGGGTGTCCGTCGTAGAGACCGTGTTGATGTCGCGCGCTGATAGCTTCTATTTACGCTTGGACTCGTACACGAGCGGCCCCCCAAAGATGTGATTGAGCTTGGCTTGAGGATCTTGAAAATCATCAGCAGGACCCAAGTCTGGCTTGTCTTTGTCCTTGTCGGCGCCAGACGATGAAGCTTGCTCGGAGGCAAACTTCTTGAGCATGTAGCAGTCTTTGGCCACGTGCTTGCCCATGGGATGAAAGGGGCATGGCCCGCTCATGACTTTCTGGTAGTCGTTGTTCCGCTGGGGCCACGACCGGGTACACTCCATGTTGGTCACCTCGTTGTCCGAATTCCGCTTGCGGTTGCCAGACTTGTTTTGAGACGGCTCGTTGTCAGCTTTTGCCTTTTGGTCCTTCTGTCGGGACTCCTTATCGTCAAGGGCCTCTGCGACCGCTTCAGCCGAGTCGGTGTATTTGTTGGCCATGTCGAACAGAGCCCGGACAAACGGTGGTGGTTTTCGAGTGAACTTCGCGATGAATGGGCGTCCTTTACTCCCTTGCGAAAGGCGGCGATGACAGCCTCGTCACGGATCATTGGGATCTTGTTGCGCTTCTCTGAGAACCTCTTGATAAAATCTCGTTGAGACTCGTTCTTCTTCTGGTGCAGCTGATAAAGATCGTGCTCTGAAGACGGCCTCTCGTAGGTTCCCTGAAAATTGGCGATGAACCGATCCCTGAGTTCTCCCTAGGAACCGATCGACCGCCTCAGGAGCCCTGTCTGCCATGTCTTTGCCAAGTCGGCTAGCGTGACTATGAGGTAGTTAGCCATGGCTTTATTGTCGCCCCCAGCAGCTCGAACTGCTAGGGTATATACGGTGAGCCAGGACTCGGGATTTATCTTGCCGTCATACTTTTCAATCCCAGTGGGCTTAAAGCCAGTCGGCCAATGGACGTCCTATAGCTCCCGAGTGAAAGCTGGGATGCCTTCGTCTTCGTGAGGGCTCGGGCTTCGACCACGGCGGTTGAACCACTCGTGACGGAGACCAAAGCGCTCGTTTTTGTCTTCCAGTCGGCGGCGCTCATCTTTGCGTCATTCGTAGCGCCGGGCGCTGATAGTGTGCCAAAGGTCATGTTGTAGGCACTCTCAGGGGTCTTGATTAGGCCGGCGATCATACTGGTGACGGTGCTGGTTGTCGTTATTGGTATTGCCGAGTGTAGTTTGCCTAGACACCTCGCGTGGCTGACTAGACCCAGCCACCCGACGCCATGCTGAAGTGGATGAGCCGGCTGCTGGAGATCCCGACCGGTTAGTCGGTATCACGGTGTCACCCGACTGCTATTGTTGCTATTGGCAGGCAACAGCCATGATCATCGCCTTGATCTTAGCGATAGTTGGAGTGGCCTGGTGATCAGGCCCGAGCTAGAGGATATCCAGCAAGGTTGCAGCGGCCACAACATTCTGTTGCGGCGTGACGAAAACGTCGTGATCGCCGACTTTAGTTTGGAGAATCTGCTGCTGGGCTACTCGCCCAGCTCTGCGCAGCCCGTTGTTGCGAGCCTCGTGATCAGCCTCCTCCTGTTGTTGCAGTCGGTGCGCCTCCTCCTGTTGCTCCTCTTGTAGTCGATGCACCTCGGAGGGTGGTGTTGAAGCCATAAAGATCTCGCGGGGGAGGAGAAAAATCGCCAGACTGGAGTCCGAATTGGCGTTCGAACCATTATCCGACTTGGAGTCGGACTCTGAGTAGTTTATTGCAGTGAGAACGACCCCAACCTCTCTAGATCCAATCTGAAACGGCACTTGGCCGTGTCCAAACTGAATCGCAGGAGATCGGGTCTGTTCTGCGGGATGTAGATCCGCAGCGTCGCCGAGTCCGTGTGGGAGATTGACGATCTCTCCCCTTCTCGGCCCAACCCGAGCTAGCTCAAGGCCTAGCGCAAGTCGGACGCCGAAGGATAGAGTTGTCCCGATGCTTGGCGATGTGAAGGACTGCCACAGTAAGTCGTTGAAGGAGATCGCGGCGTCCTATGGGCCGACTGGCGCTACGTCGGCTGGCTCCTCGGCCGGCTGGATTGGATCTGTTCCGGCCAAGGTAACGTTGCCAATCTGGTTGGCAATGAAATCGAGGGGAGAACTTGTTGCCATCGACTCCGTTGCCATCGACTCCGTTTGTTGGATCCATCGAATTTGCGGATGAAGAATTCACCGGAGCCCCTACCTGGCGCGCCAATTGTCGATGCTTTGCACCAGCAACAAAACTATAGGGCTACTCGGCGAAGGGATACTCGGTGGATTGTAGAGGAACACAGAGAGTTTTTATACTGGTTCAAGCCCTCGATGTGAGGTAATACCCTATGTCCAGTTGAGGTGTTATTCCTCTGAGGTGTTTGGTGATCAATGATCTTGCGTGTCCCTTGAGGGGCACCCTGCCTCCCCTTATATACTAGGGGACAGGGGTACATGATAAGGATCCCAGCCGGATACGGCCGAGGGATTTCCTTCTTAGAGATAGAAACCTATCTGACTAAGACTGCTATTCCTTATCGTTCAAGGTAAGGCCTGCCGGGTGCTATCTTATCTCTAATTACATGATTTGGCCCATACTCTATCCGAGTGGCCCATATACTGGTGATGAGGTACCCGGGGCCCATGGCCTCCACAGGATCCAAGCGAGAAGCAGTCTCAACAGGGATCTTTGTTGAGCAACTTATGGAGCCATCAGTCAAGAAGAAACCGGCGCCGGAGCAGTCGGGAGGCGAACCTACCCTAGCGACAGACGAGGTGCTGCACATATGTCAAGATTAGCGGACTCCTGTTCTCAAATTCCTCCTGGACAATGAACTCCCAAAAGATCGCAGTGAAGCCGAATGAATCAAATGTCGAAGCGAAAGTTTCTTAGTCTTCGGAGAAGACCTGTACCGCAGAAGTGCATCCAGGGTCCTCATGCGCTGCGTCACCACTGAGGAGGGCAAGCAGATTCTGCATTCGATTCACTCAGGCATATGTGGCAACCATGCCGCATCCAGGACGTTAGTCGGAAAGGCTTACCGGCAAGGATTTTTCTGGCCAATAGCAGTAACAGATGCCAAATACATTGTTCGCACATGCGAGGGTTGCCAGTTCTACGCAAGACAAACCAATCTCCCAGCCCAAGAACTTCAAACAATCCCAATCTCTTGGCCCATTGTAGTATGGGGGCTTGACATGGTCGGGCCTTTCAAGAAAGCGCCAGGAAGGTTCACATACTTGTTCGTCGCAGTGGATAAATTCACCAAGTGGATTGAGGCCAAAACCATTGCAATCATAACAGCGGCACGAGCAAAGGACTTCATCATGAGTATATTATACCAATTCGGGGTCCCTAACCACATCATCACCGACAACGGTACTTAGTTCATGGGCGGCGTGTTTCAAGATTTCTGTGACGACTTCGGCATCAAGATCTGTTATGCGTCTGTGGCACACCCGCGGAGCAACGGGCAGGTTGAACAAGCAAATGGTATGGTCTTACAAGGTATCAAGGCCAGGATATTCGACCGACTACAACCATACGCGGGCCGGTGGGTACAAGAACTCCCATCAGTTCTCTGGTCTCTCAGAACCATAGTTAGTTGGGCTACAGGGCAATCCCCTTTCTTTCTAGTCTATGGTGCTGAGGCTGTGCTACCAACCGAGTTAGAGTTCAGCTCTTCGTGAGTTCGGGCTTACTCAGAAGACATCTCAAACAACACCCGATTGGTCGAACTAGATCAGTTGGAAGAAGAGAGGGATATCGCAACAATCCAGTCGGCAAGGTATCTTCAAGGCCTACATCGTTATCACAATCGCAATGTTCATGGCCATGCCTTTTTGGTTGGAAATCTCGTCTTGAGAAAAATACAAACCACCAAAGATAGGCATAAACTATCCCCAATTTGGGAAGGGCTGTTCATTATAGCGGAGGTCACTTGACTAGGTGCCTACCGACTGAAGACGGTGCTCTCATCAGCAACTCATGGAATATAGAACAACTATGTCCTTTCTATACCTAAGTTTTATACTTTCCCATGTGTACAGTTCCTCTCTGACTCACTACGCCGCTTGTTCCAACCGAGTAGTGAGTCGGGGGCTGCATGTATTATATGTGCTTTGTCAATAACATACGAGCCTATTTTACTTAAGTTATGAAATTTTACTACGACTTTTCCGTGTCTGCCCGAGTACAGCTTTCTGCGGTGAACGTTTTTATTAAGTTCCTATAGATTAACTCGGTGTGGGCTATACGGTTGAGTAAAGCTAACGACAACTGAGTAATAGTTTAAAGCTTGGCGGCATTGCATACATATTTACACATGTTCTTACAAAAACTTATATACACACCGACTGCATGATATACTGTTTTTATATACCTAGGTCCCGGGTGATAATCTCTGCAGTCGGCCTCGCCTTGGCTATCAGCTCCAGCGCTTCCTCAGGAGTCGTCTCCTCGGCAAACCCCTCCCCGATGGCTTCAACATCTGCCCTTGGGTAGATGGACTTGGTCATCGCCAGGGTCTGGGCCACGCTGGCAATAACATGCTCATCCGAGTACCTCTTTAGGGCACTCTGTGCATCTTTAAGGCGCTCCTCCAGTTGGAAGATTGTGCCGGAGCTAGTTCCCATAGGACGAGGATCTATCCAGTCAAGGAGCCCTTTCACAGACTCGCCAAGGGTTTCTCGTGACTCCTTGACTACCCTGATCTCCTCTGCGAAAGCCTGAAACTGGACCTAGGAATTGGCTCTAGCAGCTTCCCGGGTTCACCAACAAGAAAACTTGTTAAGCAAAGCTGCAGATGGAGTAATTAATGGATTGGCTAAGGTTATTGTCAGGGCGGAGACTTACTTTTGTAGTCGGCCTCCCACTTGGCTATGACCTTCTCTAGTTCAACTTTTTCCTTCTCGAGCTTGGTATTGGCCTTTTTCAACTCGGCCTTCTCCTGCTCAAGCTCGGTTTTGGCCTTTGTCAGGTCGGCCTTGTCCTTTTCAAGTTCGGCCTTGGCTCTCTCGGCCTCCTTCAACTGAGTTTCTCCCTCTGTTCGGGTCTTCAGCTCGGCTTCGAGGGCTGCACGACAGATTAGTCAAGAACTCAACGTTGCAGTCAAGACACAGCTGGGCAGTTAGGAGCAACGCAGCTGGAGAAACATACTAAGGATTTGGTCAGGAAGAAGTATTCTAGAGGCTTACCCCTCATCTTCTTGGCTTGGTCCCAGTTCTCACTCCTGAGCCCGGTGACAGCCTCCCTCAGCCAAGATCCCCTCTCCTGGCTGCGCCCTTCTACTTCGGCTTTCAAGGCCTGGAGCTGTTCCAACTCTTGGAGCTGGGGGGCAACTCGGGTCAGCACCTCGTGCATCTTCTCCGAGCGATCGACAAGCTTCTGCTCGGGGAGTAACAAGTCAAAGCAGAGTCAAGCGTCAAGAAATACTACCAAGATTCCAATACAACGGAAATCATACCCGAATCCCCTAGGACGCAGCGAGTGTGGCACGAAGCAAGTCTTCTCGCTCCTTTTCTGCTGCTGCCTCATCGTGCTTGTAGCTCCACGCAGTTCCGTCGGGCGCCGTCCAGCGGAACATCCTCGGGAACTTGCGCGAAGGGGCCTCGATCCTAGGGAGGTCAGGTTTGTTCGAAAGAAGGGATAGCGCCGACGACGACGACGATGACGGTGACCAGGATGGCGACAGGGTCCCGGCCCCCAACTCAGCGGCCTCCGGGGCGTCAGGGGCTGGCTCAGGAGCTACAGCGATGGCTTCGACAACGGGCTCCGGCTCAGGGGCTAGAACAGCGGCTTCAGCAACCGCCCCTTGGTCGGCCAGGGTTGGCAGCCTTGCAGTCGGGGCAGTCTCAGTTTCTACAACTGGGGCCACCGCCGGATCAGCAGGCGTGCTCGCTGGCGCTGGATCGGTTGGGGCAGGCTCGATAGCAGGGGCAGTCGGTGTGACTTCCTTAAGATTAATGTCGACCCGCTTCCTGCGTAACGAGTCAAATATCAAGACGCTACAATGCTGAACATGATTTTTAGAAGACCCAGAATGGCCTACCTCTTGGAGAACTTGAGCTTTTTTCTGGGAGATCCGGAGGGCGGCACTGGAGGGCTGCTGGCTATCAGGCCTGACGGCGCGGTAGTCGGCGGCGGCACTTCCATCCTAGTGGGCCCTGCTTGTGGAGTGGCCGGCTAGGGTGACTGCGAACTTGGAGGCGCCATCCTTGGCCTCGATGTCACTGGACCTGGCAGCACTGAGCTTGACTTCTTACTCAGCGGTGCACTTTTTGGGCTCGGTGTTGCTGAGCCCGACTGCGCTAGTCTCGGTCCGGGGCTTGAAGCCCTAGCGGCTGCACTGGTGGTGTCACTGATCTTGAGGCTCCCAACTGTAGCACTCAGCCTCGTGACCTCCTTCTTGCCCTGATCTACAATGGTCTTCTTTCCTGCTCTCTTGGAGTCGGGCTGGGTGGCAGAAGGACTTCTCGGCCTCTTCTTCGACTTCGTGGCCGACAACGGACGGGAGTCATCATCAAACTCCTTGCACCACTGCAAACGATTCAACAATATACATCGCACGATGTTGGGCAATTATGGATACATGTCTACAGGCATTCATCACAGAAGAGAAGCAAGAGTTACCTCGGGACGAGGCCGGTTTTGGCTATAAGCTGCGATGGAGCGTTTTGCGTCCTCGGTTTCGATCACCCCATTGGAGAAATAAGTGAACAATGTTTCGGTCACTTTTTGCTGGTCAGCCACCTCTCGGCTTTCTTAGTCAGGGTCATTTTTCCCCTGGTAATCCCAGCAGAATTCACTCCTCAGCTTTAATGGCTGGACGCACCGGGTCAGGAAACGCTTGGCGACCCAAGGGCCAGTCAGGCTGGCTTTCTTGAATTTCTCCAACCTTGCCAGCAACTGATGCACTTGGCCCATCTCTTCAAAGGTTGGATCCGACGACCAATTGAGCGAGACCGCCGGTGGCGAGCCAGTGAATGGAGGCAGGGAGGGTTCTAGATCAGAACAGTAGAACCACTCCTTGTGCCAACCTTTCAAGGAGGATTTCAAAGGAAGATTGATATATATTTTCTTCATCTCACTCCTCAACTGAAGGCCAGCCCCCCAATCACCTGGACTCTATTCTTGGAGGGTTGGGGCTTGATGTGGAATAAGTGCCTGAAGAAATTGAAATGGGGCTCTACACCCAAGTAGCACTCACAGAGAGTCACAAAAATAGAGATTTGCAAGATTGAGTTGGGATTCAGATTCACCAACTCCAATCCATAGAAGCTAAGAAGACGGTGGAGGAACGCAGTGGAGGGAAGAAACAAACCCCGGTCAAAGAAAGAGGCAAAAACAACAGTTTCGCCGGCTTGGGGATTTGGAACCGATTCACCCTCAGCCGGGCACCAGTGGATGATGTCACGGCTTTGTAGCCGCAACGACTTCTCTAACCTTTCCAGCTTCAACTGGCTGCAATCCGAGGTCGGCCACCCTTCGTCCGATGCCCCAATGAAATTTGGAACCTTCGGCATGGCTGGGGGGACAAGAAATTTGGGGGAAATATGGTCGGGGGCTTGGAATGGACAAAGGAAAGCGGAATCGCTCAAGTTTCAATGGGGAGGAGCAAGCAATGGCGAACCCTAGCAGAGCGGGAGGCGAAATTTTGGCGTAGAGCTAGGAAGACGAAACGATTGGTACTTGGCCTACATGCTTGGCCAATAGTTGCCATGAGCGACATTATTCCAGCTTACATGACACTGAAGAGTCTAACTTCCGAGTAGTGCACTGCTCGGGAGAGACTATATATATCTTTTCCAGTTGACATGATGCTGAGGAGTCTAACTTCCGAGTGGGACGCCACTCGGGAAAGACTATAAACCCCCTTTTTCGGCTAACATGAAGCTGAAGAGTCCCATATACGAGTGGCATGCTACTCGGCAAGACTATAAATTATATTATGGTTGACATGATACCGAAGAGTCTCATATACCAGTAGTATACTACTCGGGAAAGACTACAAGGTTAAAGATCTTTGACTTTATATTTAATTGTTTTCACAATTAAGCACAAAGTCGGGGGCTACACCAAATAGGTGCGCCTATTCGGCGCACACTATTCATACATCTATATGAAGCCCTTCATAGCCTCGTTGCCAGCTGACATGAAGCAGGACTCAGGAAGAAGACATACTCGGACAAAGAGTACTCGGGAAGCAATGCACTCGGGCAATCTTCACCGTGGAGGATGAGCACTCGGCATTAGCTGTGACTTAACTATGAAGGTCTCAGGGGCTACTGTCGAGGCCATGGGCCCCGGGTACCTCATCAGAAGCATATGGGCCACTCGGACAGAGGATGGGCTGAGACTTGTAATTAGAGATATAGTAGCACTCGGCAGACTTTGCCTTGTACAAAAAGGAATATACAGTCCTAGCCAAGTAAGATGTATCTCTAAGAAGGAAATCCCTTGGCCGTATCCGGCTGGGATTCCTACCTTGTACCCCTGTCCCCCAGTATATAAGGGGAGGCAGGGTGCCCCCTGAGGGCAAGAGATCATAGATCATCAAGAGTTCATCAGAACCACCACCATAATCCTCAAAGAAATACATACCAACTGGACGTAGGGTATTACCTCACATCGAGGGCCTGAACCAGTATAAAATCTCTCCGTCTTTCTTTGCAATCCACCGAGTTTCCCCTTGCCGAGTAGCCCTATAATTATATTGCTGGTGTAAAACATCGATAGAGAGAGAGCATGATGTGACCTTGCCACGACATCAATGCCTGACACTGAGAGTGTGAGGAGGATGAACATTGCCAATTGGAAGACGAACATGAGCACTTCGGTCTCCACCACAAGCAGTTTCACCGATGTAGTCAGAGCCAGAGCCCTCACTCGGACGAAGGAGTCCCCGCCTTCTCGCACGAACTATAGCAAATCGACTGGCCCGTAGGTTTCAAACCGACTGGCAAGACAAACCCGGAATCCTGGTTGATGATGTACACCTTGGTGATCCGAGCAGCTAGAGGCGACCACAAGGCTATGGGGAATTATCTTCCTGTTGCCCTAGCTGACTCGGCACGAATGTGGATAACGGGGCTTCCCAGGGGTCTATCGGCTCCTGGGGGAACTCCTTGAGCGCTTCGTGGCCAACTTCCAAGGAACATACCAAAGGCCAGCGCCCGAGTACTATCTATACCAGTGCCACCATAAGAAAAACGAGTCTCTCAGGGACTTCATAAAGTGCTTTTCCGAGAAGCGGAACTCAATCCCTAAAATCAAGGATGAGGTTGTCATTGCTGCCTTCCACAAGGGAGTTAGAGACACCCCGTTTATTGCCAAGTTTACTCAGAAGCCGCCTGCATTTGTCAAAGCTCTCTTCGACTTGGCCAATAAGAATGCTGACTCAGCCGATGTGGTCACTGAAGCACTTGACGACAAAAAGGAGCCACGACAGAAGGAGCAATGGGACACTAATGATGTGGCCCCCTCTAAGGTTGGGAATTGCAAGCGCAAGTTAGAAGACATCGTGGCTACTGTCGACCACGCCTGACCATGACCCCGTAAGGCGGACAACTATCAGAAGGTTATGAACAGGCAATGCCCCTTCTATCCAAAGGGGAAACACGCGGCCAAAAACTACTTCATGCTCAAGAAATTTCCTTCTAAACAAACATCTGCATCTGACAAACCAAAAGACAAGGATAAGCCAGACTTAGGCCCACCGGCGACTACCAAGATCCCCAGGCTGAGCACAACCACATATTTGGAGGGCCATCAGCATATGAGTCCAAGCATAAACAAAAGCTAACCGCACAGGAAGTGAACTCGGTCTCAACTAACGCCCCCCAATATCTACATTGGTCCGAAGTGGCAATCATGTTTGACCACATGGATCACCCTGACCGGGTGGCACATCTAGGGCGTTATCCACTCGTCTTGTATCTAGTAATCAGAAACATCAAGCTGAAGAAGGTTCTTATCAATGGAGGAAGCGCACTCAACATCCTTTTCGCCATGACAATCGACGAGATGAAGTTAACTCAATCCGAGTTATGGCCGAATACAACTCCTTTCCACGGGGTAATCCCCAGCCTCTCTTTAACACTGCTCGGACAGATCACTCTGCCGGTCACCTTTGGCACGTGGGAAAATTCCCACACGGAGAACATCTACTTCGAGGTTGCCAACTTTGAACCACACCATACTCGGATGACCGGCACTCACCAAATTCATGGTTGTACCCCAATACACCTACATGATGCTCAAGATGGCTAGACCAGCAGAAGTCCTCTCCCTACGCAGTGATGTCAAGCAAGCCTTCATGTGCGATAAGGAGAGTTGCTAGTTGGCTCAGTCACATGAAGCTGTAGTCGGACAGAGCAATATCCGACTGGCTGCAACAACTTCAAAGGAGGACGACGAAGTCCTGGCAAAAAGGCAGCCAAGTCGGGAATTTCAGCGGAGTCAGAAATAAAAAAGATCCCCTGGACCCTTCTGACCCCGCCAAGACTGCACTTGTTGGGACCGGACTCAACCCCAAATAGGAAGATGAGCTCGTCACCTTCCTCCAGGCGAACAGGTATATATTTTCTTGGAAGCCTTCAAACATGCCTGGTGTACCAAGGGAGGTGATCGAGCATTCCCTCAACGTCAAGCCGGACGCCAAACCAGTCAAACAACGACTACGACGCTTTGCACAGGACCGAAAACATGCTATCCGCGAGGAGATAACCAAGCTCCTAGCTGCTGGGTTCATCAAGGAGGTCTACTACCCAGATTGGCTGGCAAACCTAGTCTTGGTCCAGAAGAAGAACAGTAAATGGCACGTGTGCATTGACTACACCAACTTCAATAAAGCGTGTCCCATAGATTAATTTGGTCTACCCAGGATAGATCAGGTGGGAACTACTCAACTTTCTTGACTGCTACTCGAGATACCATCAAATCAGCCTAACGGAGGAGGACTGCCTGAAGACTTCTTTTATCACGCCGTTTGGAACATACTGCTATATCACCATGGTGTTTGGGTTGAAAAACACTGGCGCAACGTACCAACGTGCCATCCAGTGGTGTCTTCACACTCATCTTGGGTGCAAAATGGAGGCATATGTCGATGATGTGGTAATCAAGACCAAATTCAAAGGAGACCTCATCACTGACTTAGAGGAGACTTTTCAAAGCCTTCGAAAATTCAAGATGAAGCTAAACCCGAAAAAGTGTGTCTTCGGAGTACCCTTGGGAAAACTACTCGGCTACATCGTTTCACATCATGGCATAGAGGTGAACCCAGAGAAGATCAATGCAATCATGAACATGGCCCCCCGACTAGCCAGAAGGACGTACAGAAGTTGATGGGTTGCATGGCAGCACTCAGCCGATTTGTTTCCCGACTTAGCGAACGGGCATGCCCTTCTTCAAGCTTTTAAAGAAAGTTGACAATTTCCAACGGATGCCGGAAGCCCAACAAGCCTTCGAAGACTTCAAGAAGTTCCTTACATCACCACTCATGTTGGCATCACCAATGCCCAGTAATCGCTAATGCTATACCTAGCGACAACCACTCTGGTAGATAGCACGGTTTTGGTTGTTGAACATGAAGAGATAGGACATATCTAAAAGGTACAACGACCAGTTTACTTCGTCAGCGAGGTCCTAGGCGAATCCAAGTTGAAATATCCCCAAGTCCAGAAGCTGCTATATGGACTACTCATCACTGTCTGGAAGCTGGTGCACTATTTCCAGTCGCACCAAGTAACAATTGTTCCCTCGTTCCCACTCGGAGATGTTCTACATAACCGCGAAGCCACTCGCAAAATCACTAAATGGGCACTCGAGTTGATGGCATTTGACATTGCCTTTCAACCATGGACAACAATCAAATCCCAAGCACTGGACAATGTACTGTGACGGTTTTCTACGGATCGGCAAAGCGGGAGCTCGTGTCATTCTAACATCACCGACAGGAGAAAAACTCAAATGCGTCCTTCAAATACACTTTCCGGCATCCCACAACGTCGCTGAGTACAAAGCACTCATCCATGGGCTTTGTATTGCCATTCGCTTGGTATCCAATGATTGATGGTTCACAGGGATTCCCAACTAGTAGTAAATCAAGTCATGAAAGACTGGATGTGCCTGGACGATAACATGGTGGCATACTGTCAAGAAATGCAGAAGTTGGAGAACAAGTTTGACGGGCTGAAAATCACACACATTTTGCACCAATACAATGAAGCCATAGACGAGCTAGTGAACATGGGATCCAAGTGCGAAGTAGTCCCAACTGGAGTTTTTGTCGAACAGTTAATGGAGCCATTAGTCGAGAAAAAACCTGATCCCGACTAGTCGGGGGCTGAGCCAACAACAACTCCAATAGAGGTGCTCATTATTTCTCAAGACTGGCGTACTCCAATCATCCGATTTTTATTGGAAGACGAGCTCCAGGAAGACCGCAGTGAAGCTGAACAAGACAAACGTCAGAGCAAGAGCTTTATCGTAGTCGGAGAACACCTTTATCGTCGAAGTGCATCCAGAGACCTCATGCGATGTGTTACACCTGAGGAGGGCAAGTAGATCGTGCAAAGAATCCACTCAGGCATATGTGGCAATGATGTTGCATCAAGGACGTTAGTTGGAAAGGCTTATAGACAAGGTTTCTTTTGGCCGACTGCGGTCACCAATGCCAAAGACATAGTTCGGACATGTGAGGGATGCCAACTTTTTGCTCGGGAAACACAGTTACCAGCTTAGGAGTTACCGACAATCCCAATATCTTGGCCTTTTGCAGTTTGGGGGCTTGACATGGTTGGGCCGTTCAAAAAAGCTCCAGGAGGGTTCACACATCCATTTGTCGTGGTGGACAAGTTCTATAATGCCCAGAAATTCACAACCAGAATTTTGAACATTTTTGTGTATAAAATCCCTGTCCAAGAAAGCCAGGTACACAAATACCAAGTGGCCATACAAAGTACGTCTTAATAACAACATAAAATTGTCTTACATCAAATGCAACAGAAAACAAAAAATAAAACTATAAACAACTAAGCCGCACAGAGGCTTCCACTCCACAGGCAGCTTGACGGCGGACCAAGTCTACTCCTCCTGGCGATATTTTACTCCATCTCTGAGAGGGGTAAAGGGAGAAAGGTTGAGTACCACCCACAGTACTCAACAAGTCACACCCACAAATATGCACAATGCATGGGAGAGAAGGAAAGGCTTTGGGTTCATTTGCATAAAGCAATTCCAAACAGTAGTAGTTCAGAAACAGGTAAAAAGATTGATTAATTAGGCAATATTAAACCATTACTGACCAATGCTACACCACATTGATCAGGCCCAAACCATCCATCCTAGACCTACATAATATTTTAAGACAATTTATTATAATGGGACTAATCACGGTGAGTCTTGACCAAACGCCCATAACCACGGGCATAGCTATTCGAATTGTTTTAACTCTGGCATGAGGTGTACAACTGTACACACAAGACACAGCCCCACACATGATCCCATGTGCCGGCATGTCATCACGACACCCCGCGAGAGACTGTGACAGGACCATTCACACTACTCCTCCCCAACCATCCACACCACGTTGAGGTTGCACCTGCTGTCAATGCTTTGTATCAGCAATAATAATATGGGGCTACTCGTGAGACCTAAACTTGCTGGATTGCAAAGGAACATGAAACAATTTTATCCTGGTTCAGGCCCTCAAGGAGAGGTCCAGCTGTTGTGTATTTCCTTTGAGGTTTCTCTAGTGAGATTCTGGTGTTTTCTTTGGTGAGAGCGTTGTGCCCCGGGGGCTCCTTGCCTCTCTTTATATAATGAGGAGTCAAGGTTACACGGTAGGAATCCCAGTCGGACTCAACCAAGGGATTTCCTTTTAGGAAAACAACGTAACCAACTAGGACTATACCCTTTCCCTTGTCATGCAACGTAACATATGCCAAATCCTATTGTATCCCTAATTATATGATTAGGCCCATCCTCTATCCGAGTGGCCACAAAGCTTTCCATGAGGTACCCGGGGACCATGGCCTTCACAGTAGCCCCTGAGACCTTCATAGTTGAGTCACAACTGACAGCGAGTGCTCATCCTCCTTGGTGAAGATTTCCGGAGTGCCTTGCTCCTGAGTACCCAATGTCCGAGTACATCTTCTCCAAGTCCAGCCTCATATTAGCTGGCAACGAGGCTATGAAGGGCTTCATAGAAAAATATAAATAGTGTGCACCGACTAGGCGCACCTATTAGGTGTAGCCCCAACTTTGTGCTTAATTGTGAAATAATTAAACATAAAGTCAAAGATTTTTAACCTTTAAGTTTTTCCTGAGTGATATATTTCTCAGAAATTGGACTCTTCAGCATCATATCAGCTGAAAATGTTTTTGCTCAAGGCAATTTGGCTAAGCATGTAAGCCAAGTACCACTTTATGGATTTTGACCCAATATGTGGTTAGGTGTACTTGAGAGATACCTACATCCCCAATTTTAATGGAGGCCAACTATTGATCCTTATAAGGATATATCCTCAATACCTATCAAATAATTCACATATCTGAACACATGTGTCCAGTAATTACGCTTATCATGAAGCATATCTGATTATTTTAATCGATTCTTGTAAAATAGCATCCGCACTGAGATTTTAAAACAGATAGCCGTTGGCCCAGTAGGACATGTTATTTAGGAACTCATATCTTATGGCCCATTACTGGGCAAGTCGGCCTAGACCAGCTACCCAGCACAGGCCAATAAAGCGGTGGAAGAGAGAAAAGATTATGCTTTCTCCCCCAATTCACCAAAAGCTTCGTCTTCCTGCAAATGTGCCAAACTTCGCGCTCTCTACTCCGCCTTGGGTTTCATGAAGCTTGAGCTCCCCTCTAGAAATCCACAGGGATCTCCTCCCCCGCATGGATTCCCATCGTCCAGGAGCCCTTCCCCACAGTTTTACACCCCGACAATGCCGAAAGCTCCATTTGACATCCCCAGCATGTCGTCTAGATTGTGGCCAACATCTGATGCCTGCTGAATGATGCTGGCCCTTCTGGAGAGGAAGAAGTGGTTCTAGCCGAAGGAACTCATCAACTGGCACCCCGCTATTAGTGAGACAACCCCCTCTCCACGTTCTCACGAAATCGTGGTTTTTGCTTCTTTCTTCAACCGTGGATTTGCTCTTCCCGCTTCTGATTTTCTTTGCGTCTCCTTGACTACTACAAGATCGAGCTCATCCACCTCAACCCCAAGTCCATCCTTCAAATCTCCATCTTCGTAACTCTTTGCGAAGCCTTCCTGATCCCCATTTCAACCTCTTCCGCTTCCTTTTCCATGTTAAGCCACAACCTTCCAAATCCAAAATCCAGGTGATAGGGGGAGCAGGCCTTCAACTCCACAATGAGATGAAGAAGGCCTACTTGCATGTTCCCCTGAAGACCTCGCTAAAAGGTTGGCATCACGAGTGGTTTTATTGCTCCAATCTTGAGCCCTCCTTGCCACCTTTCTCCAAAAATCCACCCACGTTACTAGAGAGCTAGACTGCTCTACCATCACAGGAAGAGATGGTCCAAGTGCAGCTGCTGTTGGAGAAGATTGACGCCTTGAAGAACATAGGGTTGACTGGGCCCTGGGTGGCCAGGACCTTCCAGAATCGCCGGATTCAACCCCTGAAGGCTAGGATTAACCTTGGCTACGATTATGAGGGGAAGAAGGATCCAACTCGGGAATGCACTGACTTCATCAACAAGGATGTCGTCACCGACACCTTGCTTGGCTACTTCATCAATGGAGTCATCGAAACTCTAGATGCCGAGAAAGCCCCCAAGCCATACTGCAAAGACAGGCCCCGGCCGGCGGTAATATCGTATTTTCCCATTGTCTCTGATGCTTGTCTGCAATGAATGGCATGAACACTGTCCATTTAAATTTGCCTTGATATGTAATATTTGTAGGAATTTACCGAGCTTTCCTCGAACCCGCTGGTGTAACACCCTGAAATTGCCTAATTAAAATAATTGTGTGGAAAAAGGAATTTTAGAAATTATTTTAAAAGACTCAAGGACTGCAAATAATAAAAACAGAGAAAAAACTTAACAAAAATTGGCCTAGAAATAATTTTAGAAAATACTTTGCTTAATTATCTATCTCCTAGAATTTTTTGGGATTTATTTGAGCAAGGAAAGTATTTTTGGTGAATTAAATAAGCTTTACAACATTTAAACAAAAGAAAAACAAATTAAAATCCCTTCCCAACCTCTGGGCCATATTCGGCCCAGCTCCTCTCTCTCTCCTCCCCGTGCGCGCCGAGCGGTCCACGTCCTGCTACCGCACCCGCGCCTCCCTTCTCGCTGACGGCTCACCTGTCAGCTTCATCTCTGAGGTTGGAACGGAGACCCTGCTCCTGCCCGACTCCGCCGCCGCGTATCTCACCCAAATCCAATCGTTTCTCCCACGATCTTCTCAAATTGATTGAGGGGAAATGTTTCCCTTGTCCTCCTCCGCCAAATCCCTAAGAAACCGGGGCAACACGCGTCTGAATTTGGAGTTTTGTGAGCTCTCCAACTCGGACGCATAGCCCTAGAATCCCACTGCCGTATCCTGCCGAACCCGAGCCGATCTCATCCGCCCTGGGCTATATATAGCACCATCGGGCCTCCTTCTACCTTAGCCCACTGCCGACCGAGCTCTCCGAAGTCCTAGATGCCTAGCGTGGCGCTCAATCCGCTCCGCCGCCTTCGCCACACACCAGCCGAGATCCGTCGCCGTTCTAGCCGCCATCGGTGCTCATCGTCGCCACCATTGGGACTGTAGAACTAAGGAGGACCCTGGCCGCCCCTTTATTTCCACCCAAGATCATTGAAATGCCGCTGTCCTCAATGACCCACAGCCAGCTGCCACTTCCGGTCGCCATTCTTACTTCAGTGAGCTTTGCCGTGATCCCCTCTACCTCTTTGTGACGTCGTCGTGCCTCGCCATGCTGCCATTCGCCGTCGACCATTGGATCCCGTGCCGCCGCCGCCGGTGTGCTGACGTGGCTGCCATGTCGATGCCACGCCAGCGCCATCTCAGCCCACGGGTCTGACATGTCTGCACTGTCAGCCCCGAGAGATTCAACCCGATCGGGTTTAATCTTGGCCATTGGATCACTTTGGTTTAATCCTAACCGTCTGATCTAATTTCTAGTTTAATCTAGCCGTCCGAACCCATCCAAACTCTCGGTGCACCCGGTCTACGGTGCGCCCACCTCCTTTCTCTCTCTGACTAGTGGGTCCCGCATGTCAGCCGCTGGCTCACTCCCTCTCTCTCCCTAGGCTGACGTTATAAATCGTTTAATAATTTCTTTAACACATAAAATATGTTGTTAACTTTGGAAATTCATAACTAATTCATCTGAACTCCATTTGGGGTGAAGAAGTAAGTTGAGGAGTTTCTTACAAAAGGTTATATTAGACCTAGTACGTCACCTTGGGGAGCACCGGTCATTTTTATGGAAAAGAAAGATAGAACCTAAAGGATGTGTGTGGATTATCGTGCACTCAAATGAAGTCACCATCAAGAACAAGTACCCTCTGCCTAGAATCGACAATCTATTTGATTAGTTGGAAGGAGCCATAGTGTTCTCCAAAATAGATCTTCGCTCCGGTTATCATTAGTTGAGGATCCAGGAGGAAGATATTCCCAAGACCGCTTTTACCACTTGGTATGGGTTATACGAGTGTACTGTCATGTCTTTTGGATTGACAAATGCCCCTGCTTTCTTCATGAACTTGATGAACAAGGTTTTCATGGAGTATCTGGATAAGTTTATGGTGGTCTTCATCGATGATATCCTCATCTATTCCAAGACTAAGGAGGAACATGAGCAGCATATACATATAGTCCTGGAGACCCTTCGGCAGCATCAGCTATATGCCAAGTTTAGTAAGTGTGAATTTTGGCTTCTGAAGGTGAAGTTTCTTGGCCATGTCGTCACCACCAAAGGAATTGTGGTAGACCCAACCAATGTGGAGTCAGTGACCAAGTGGAAGCAACCACAAACAGTTATGGAGATCTGGAGTTTCCTAGGATTGGCGGGATACTACCGCCGGTTTATAGAGAACTTCTCTAGAATTGCGAAGCCCATGACCCGTCTACTCTAGAAGGATGTGAAATTTTCATAGACTCTAGAGTGTGAGCAGAGTTTTCAAGAGTTGAAGAAGAAGTTAGTATCACCGCATGTGTTGATCATGCCAGATCCCAAGAAAGGATTTTAAGTTTACTGTGATGCATCCTGACATGGTTTGGGATGTGTGCTAATGTAGGAAGGAAGAGTGGTGGCATACACCTCACGGCAGTTACAACCCCATGAGAATAACTATCCTACCCTTGATTTGGAGCTCACAGCCTTAGTGCATGCTTTAAAGATATGGAGACACTATCTCATCAGCAACCGCAGTGAAGTCTACACAGATCACAAGAGCCTAAAGTATATCTTCACCCAGCCAGATCTAAACATTAGGCAACAGAGATGGTTGGAGCTGATCAAGGATTACGACATCGGAATCCATTATCATCCGGGGAAGCCCAATGTGTTGGCTGATGCCCTTAGTCGAAAGCGTTACTGCAACGCAAAGGAAGGCCAACAGCTACCTTTGGGATTGTGTGAACAGTTTGAACGGTTAAACCTAGGATTAATCAGTCAAGGATATGTGGCAGCGTTGGAAGCACAACCTACTCTAGTGGATCAGGTTTGAGAAGCTCAGAGAAATGACCTAGACATCCTGGAGATCAAGAAAAACATGAAAAAGGGTAAAGCCAGTGGGTTTCTAGAAGATGAACAAGGTACGGTATGGTTCGGAGAACGGATCTACGTACTAGACAAAGAGGAACTAAAGAAAGTGATCTTTGATGAAGCCCATGGAACTTAGTATTCCATCCACCTTGGCAGCACCAAGATGTATCAAGACCTTAAGGAGAAGTTTTGGTGGTCTAGCATGCAAAGGGAAATAGCTGAGTATGTGGCTGTTTGTGATGTGTGCCAACGTGTGAAGACTGAGCATTAGAGACCAGCAGGATTACTACAACCCCTCAACGTGGGAAGAAGTGGGAATGGATTTTATCATCGGATTGCCAAGGACTGCATCAGGATTCGACTCTATATGGATAGTGGTGGACAAACTTACCAAGGTAGCCCACTTCATGCCAGTCAAGACCCCCTACTTCGATAGCATGTTGGCAGAATTGTACATGGCCTGGATTGTGTATTTGCATGGTGTGCCATGCAAGATCGTGTCAGACAGAGGAAGCCAGTTTACCTCCAAGTTTTGGCAGAGACTCCAAGAGGAGATCGGTACACGGTTAAACTTCAGTACCGCATACCACCCGCAAACGGATGGTCAGACCAAGTGGGTTAACCAGATTTTAGAAGACATGCTGAGGGCTTGTGCCATAGACTTCGGTGGAAGTTGGGACAAGAGCCTACCGTATGCCAAGTTCTCTTACAACAACAATTACCAAGCAAGTCTCAAGATGGCCCCGTGTGAGGCTCTATACGGACAGAAGTGCCACACACCCCTACTTTGGGATCAAACTGGAGAACGGCAAGTATATGGGATCAACATTCTACGTAAAGCAGAAGAAAAAGTGAAAATTATACAGGAGCGCCTATGAGTAGCTCAGTCTCATAAAAAAGCTATGCGGACAATCGTAGGAGAGACCTCAGTTTCGAGGAAGGTGACTATATGTATTTATGAGTCACAACACTTCGGGGAGTTCACCGGTTCTAGACAAAAAGAAAGCTGGCACCACGATACGTGGGACCGTACAAGATATTGGGACAAAAAGGAGAAGTTGCCTATCAGTTAGAGTTGCCTCCCACCTTGACGGGGGTACATGATGTTTTCCATGTGTCTTAGTTGAAGAAGTGCCTACGAGTACTGACCGAAGAAGCTTATCCGGAACTGATAGAGATACATGAAGATCTAACGTATGTCGAGAAGCTTATTCGTATCTTGGAGACTAGTGAGAGGAACACTTAGAACCGGGTGATAAGGTTTTGCAAAGTACAGTGGAGCAATCACTCGGAAGAGGAAGCAAAATGGGAACGCGAAGATGAGTTGAAGTCCGCTCACCCATGTCTCTTCGCCTGATCTTCCGAATCTCAGGACATGATTCTATTTAAGGGGGGGTCGGTTTGTAACACCCTAAAATTACCTAATTAAAATAACTGTGCGGAAAAAGGAATTTTAGAAATTATTTTAAAAGTCTCAAGGAGTGCAAGTAGTAAAAATAGAGAAAACTCTTGACAAAAGTTGGCCTGGAAATAATTTTAGAAAATACTTTGCTTAATTATCTATGTCCTAGAATTTTATGAGATTTATTTGAGCAAGGAAAGTATTTTTGGTGAATGAAATAAGCTTTACAGCATTTAAACAAAAGAAAAACGAATTAAAATCCCTTCCCAGCCTCTGGGCCATATTCGGCCTAGCCCCTCTCTCTCTCCTCCCCGTGCGCACCGAGCGGCCCACGGCCTGCTACCGCTCCCGCACCTCCCCTCTTGCTGATAGGTGGGGCTTACCTGTTAGCTTCGTCTCCGAGGTCGGGACGGAGTCCCTGTTCCTGCCTGACTCTGCCACCGCGTATCTTGCCCAAATCCGATCGTTTCTCCCACAATCTTCTCAAATTGATTGAGGGGAAATATTTCCCTTGTCCTCTGCCAAATCCCTAAGAAACTGGGGCGAAACGCGTCCTGATTTGAAGTTTTGGGAGCTCTCCAACTCGGACCCGTAGCCCTAGAATCCCGCCGCCGTATCCCCACCGAACTCGAGCCGATCTCTTCCACCCCGGGCTATATATAGCACCACCGGGCCTCCCACTACCTTCGCCCGCCGTCGACCGAGCTCTCCTAAGCCCTAGAAGTCTAGCACGGTGCTCAATCTGCTCCACCACTGTACACCAGCCAAGATCCACCACCGTTCTAGCTGCCGCCGGTGCTCGCCGTTGCCACCATCAGGACCGCAGGACCGAGGACCCTGGCCGCCCCTTTATTTCCTCCCAAGATCATTGGAGCGCCACCATCCTCGACGACCTGAAGCCAGCCACCAGCTGCTTCCCATTGCCGTTCATCGCCATTCTTGCTTCAGTGAGCTTCGCTGTGATTCCCTCTACCTCTCTGTGGCATTGCCGTGCCTCGCCGCACCACCGTTCGCCGTCGACTATTGGATCCCGTGCCGTCACTGCCAGTGTGTCGATGTGGCTGCCACGTTGACACCATGCCAGCAGTGACGTGTCTGCCCTATCAGCCCCCGGGGTTCGCTTTGGTTTAATCCTACCCGTCGGATCTAATCTCTAGTTTAATCCTAGCCATTTGAACCCATCCAAACTCTCGGTGCACCTGGTCTATGGTGTGCCCACCTCCTTTTTCTCTCTGACTAGTGGGTCCCGCATGTCAGCCACCGGCTCACTCCGTCTCTCTCCCTAGGCTGACGTCATAAATCCTTTAATAATTTCTTTAACACATGAAATATGTTGTTAACTTTGGAAATTCATAACTAATTCATCCGAACTCCGTTTGGGGTGATTCAACTTGCAAAATTCTTTAAAAATCAAGATCTATCCAATAAAAATACAATATTTACTGTTGATGTGTGCTTATGTACTATTCTTCTTAGTCATGCTTAGAAACTATAGAATAACTTATGGGTTATAATTTAAACCCTGACTACAATATCAGTTCACATGAAATGATGATTCAGTTCACGACAGTGGTCATTTGAAAGGTCACCTAATGGTCTATTAAAATATTATTAAATGGTGGGTTGTGAGCACCAGGGTTGTGAATGTTGCTAGCGATGCTCATGATGCTTAAGGACCGGTTCACGGACTACATGTTGCAAAGCAACACCCGTGCTAACCACAAGCTAGAATGGGTAATGGAGGGAACTAAAGTATGATCTGTTCAACCGGAGACCCCACGGTGTGTTGTGGCTGTGTCAATAAGACCACCATGGCTGCGTCAATAAGTCCATGTCTTGGGCGTTGGATCGTTTCCCTATTGGGGACCTAATCAGCTCCTGCCGGGGACTGGTGGTCCAGCGGGCGGTACTCTTGTTGTGCGGATTACATGGAGGGTCCTGTCACAATTCCTTTTCGAGGTTCCATGGTGGTATCAAGGTGCACCATGATGTGTTGTGGAGTTGTGTCTTGTGGGTAAATTGGTACACCTCTAGCCAGAGTAAAACTATTCGAATAGCTGTTCCTGCGGTTAATGGGCGGGCTTAGCAATGTTTTCTGTGATTAGTCCCACACTACCTTAATTGAATAATGAATGGTGGCATATGGTCAGCTCCTGGTTGGAGTGGTTGGGCATATATTGCTTTGGAGAGCAGTATAGTGTTGGTTAATATTGTTTAATGTTTACCGTTTTGTTACTCTCTCTTAAATGCTTTATTAAATGTTGTTTATGCAATTTGAGCCATATTATGCCATCCTTTGGATACCTCTGCACTTGCATATTTGTTGTGTGGCTTGCGGAGTATTTTATGTACTCACCTTGCAATCAAGAATTATCATCAGAGGAGTACTACAGCAAGGAGGACTTCTTGGAGAACTAAGCAGGAGCCAGGTCAAGTGTGTGGAATGGGAGTCGTCACGTCATTCATAATTTATTTCTGCTGCTTAGACTTTATTATTTTGAGAGGTGCCATTTGCCTCTGTAATAAACACATTCATTATGTAAACAATTACTTTGTTATTAACTTTGTCATGTGTGCCTCGGTTGATTCCTGGATGAGGGTTTACACACAGTAAAGCACCTGAATTTTGGATGAAAATTTCGTGTGTGACACCTAGCCAGTTGGCCAGTGGGTCTAGAAAGTGGCCGGCCATCCCCTCAACAGTCCAACCCAGCTCTAAGAGGGCTGGGAAGCAACTCATCAAGGATCAGGACAAGAAAAAGAGTATGCCGAGTAAAGCATCAGGCAGTTTGATGATTAAGGACACCAGCAGCGTAGGCCCTGGACCGACCAGCCCCAGGACCGTGCCGCCGACAATGCCTTCACCCCAGTTAGCCACACCTAGTGCAGTGCTGACTGGGCCAAGTTCTACACCAGCTACTGCCGTGCCCAGAGCCCGACAGCAGATGGCGTATCGCCGCCGAGTAAGCCTTTGGGCCCTTCGCCGACTACCTCCACCCCTGGTGCACAGGGGTGGAGATTCAAGACTTCCAAGAGGTATGAAAATCCTCAATCTTCAGAAAATCTTGAGTAGTTTTGCAACATCTTGATTGCAGCATGATCTTGTAGGAAGCCTAGTGACGCTGACCCTACGGGGACAACGCCGCCAACCCCCATAGCCACCTCCATCCCGACTAGGGCTGAGCCCGCAGAGATCCTACCCGAGCCAAGTGTTGCTCCAACCCCCGAGGTTGAGACAGCTTACTCAGCTGGGCAGCTATCTTCACCTAGCCGGGGCATCACAGCCGAAGTCCCAGTCACTGAGCCCATCGAGGATCCAGCGTTGCCAGCAAACCCAAGACCTAGAACTCCCTTTCCTCCGCTCTCCTCATCGTCAAACGATGATGACCTCCCCATGCTCGAAGGTCCTTCTCCAAACTTTCCCTAGGTGTTTTATTGGGTCACTTCGGAGGGAGATGAGCAAACTTTCGAGCTAAACGAGGAAGAAGCCCAGAGGGAGTGAGTCAGATTGATGGAGGCTGCCATCACAGCATCAAGGAGCATCTAGGTACATAATCCATCCAACTGTATCTATGGATTAGCGGTTCTTAGAATCTTCTGCTATTGTAGCTTGTCTTGTCTGACTGCAATATAGCTCATGTAGCAAGTAGTTGATCGATCTAAGAAGATGGGTAGGGTCCTTTCCCAACTCGCTCCTGAGCTCAACTCCACTAGCTCCAGGTCGCCAAGGACGACTTGGAGAAAACTAGCAAGGACAGGGAGGACTGGCTAAAGGATTCGGTGAAAAGCTCCGAGATGAGAATTGTGAGAAAATAGGGACCATTAGAGGTATGTTTCCCCTTTTGCTTGAGTAACTCCAGTCATCCTCTCTATGCTTCTAATCATTAACCTTGTATGGCTGTAGCTCTAGAGATGAATCTAAACAATCAGACCTTGGAAATTAAGCGCCTGAAGAAAGAGCTAAAGGAGCTCGATAAGGTGAAGTCCAAGGTCGACACCGAGTACGAAAGTAAGCTTCATATCTGTTCTGGCATTTTGTCCGACCAGATATCCAGATTTGTTTATGTCTTCTCTTTTATATGAGTAGCCTTCCAGACCAATGTGCAGACTCAATTCGGCGCTTTTGCTGAGGAGATAAAAGTAGTAAAGGATTCGCGGGATTCCATAGTGGATTCAGCAAGGCTTTACTAGACATCATGCAACCAGGCCAAGTTGGGTCCAGTTCAAGCTCTTCTGCCCAGGTGATTGAACGCCTTCAAGATGCTCCAGCTATAATGAAGGCATTCGCCATAGAGCACGCCACCGTGGGGATTGTGGGAGCCATGGGCCCCGGGTACCTCACTACAAGCACATGGGCCACTCGGATAGAGGATGGGCCAGATCATGTAATTAGAGATAAGATAGCACCCGGCAGGCTGTACCTTGTACAATAAGGAAACATAGCCTTAGTCGGATAGGATTCTATCTCTAATAAGGAAATCCCTTGGTCGTATCCGACTGGGATCCTTACCATGTACCCCTGTCCCCTAGTATATAAAGGGAGGCAGAGCGCCCTATGAGGGCAACCCGAGATCATCGATCACAAATCCATCTCAGAGGAATAACACCTCAACTGGACGTAGGGTATTACCTCACCTTGAGGGCCTGAACCAGTATAATTCCCTTGTGTTCCTCTGCAATCCACCGAATTCCAGTTCGCCGAGTACCCCCATAGTATTATTGCCGGTGCAAAGCATCGACAGTTGGCGCGCCAGGTAGGGGCCCGGCGAGTTCTTCATCAACAGATTCGATGGATCCCATCAACGGAGTCAGGAGCAACAAGTTCTCCAACGGAGACACCATCACCTTCGGGAGCCTTGATTTTCGTCGCCGATCAACTCGGCAACCTTTCTTTGGCTGAGGCAGATCCGATCTCGCCAGCCGAAGAGCCAGCCGGCGTTGCGCCAGTCGGCCCAGGGACGTCACCATCTCTTTCGACGATCTACTACGACAGTCCCTCACGTCGCCGGACATCGGGACAACTTTTCTCCCTCGGCGTCCGACTCGCGCTAGGCCTTGAGCCAGCGCGGTTAGGCCAAGAGGGGGAGAGATCGTCAATCTCCCGTACAGATTCGGCGACGCTGTGCATCCACAACCCGCGCAGCAGACCCGACCTCCAGCGATTCAGTTTGGACACGGTCATGAACCGTTTCAGATTGAATCTAGGGAGGTCGGAGTCGTCCTAACTCCGATAAACTACTCGGAGTCCGACACCAAGTCGGATGGTGGTTCGAGCATCAACTCGGACTCCACCTTGGCAAGCTTCCTCCTCCCCCGCGAGATCTTCATGGCTTCAACACCACCTTCCGAGGTGCGCCGACTGCAAGAGGAGCAGCATGAGGAGGCGCTCCGAGTGCAACAAGAGGAGGCCAACCGACAAGCTCGCAATGACGGGCTTCGACAAGCTGGGCGAGCGCCCAGCAGCAGATCCTCCGAACCAAAGTCGGCGACCACGATGTCTTCGTCACGCCACAACAGAACGTCGTGGCCGCCGCAACTCTGCTGGACACGCTCCAGTTTGGGCCGGACCATCAGGCCACACCAACCATCGCCAAGATCAAAGCGATGATTACTGCTCGCCTGCCAGCAACAAGAACAGTCAGGCAACACTCACGTACCGACCCGTCGAACGGGCTCTCCAGCGGCGGAGTCATCTGCATCAGCACGACGACGAGCAGCCGGCTCACCCGGCAGCATGAAGAATCCCGCCAAACAACACTCGGCAATACCAACTACGACAACCGGCGGCGTCACCAATACGACCGCCGACACGATCAAGACCTCCGATCGCGGTTACAACGCGACCTTCGCCACACTATAAATGCCCGGCGCGAAGAGCGCGAAGAGGATGAACGCCGCCGACTGGAGGACGAACACGAGCGCTTCGGTCTCCACTACGAGCGACTACACCGCCAAAACCGAGCCCGAGTCCTCACGATAATGAAGGCATCCCAGCCTTTACTCGGGAGTTACAGGACGTCCGATGGCCAGTCGGCTTTAAGCCTACCGGGATTGAAAAGTACGACGGCAAGACCAACCCAGAGTCCTGGCTCACCGTTTAGTCCTAGCAGTTCAAGCTGCTGGGGCGACAGCAGAGCCATGGCTAACTACCTCCCAGTCGCGTTATCCGACTCGGCGAGAACATGGCTAACAGGCCTCCCAAGGCGGTCGATCGGTTCCTGGGGACAGCTCAGGAGCGGTTCATCGCAAACTTCCAGGGACCTAACGAGAGACCGGCTTCCGAGCAGACCTCTACCAACTGCATCAGAAAAAGAACGAGTCTCTACGGGAAATCAAACAAGGTTTTTTCCGAGAAGCGCAACCAAATCCCAAACATTTTCAAAGACGAGGTCGTCATCGCCGCCTTCCGCAAAGGGAGTAAAGACGCCCCGCTCATCGCGAAGTTCACTCGGAAGCCACCTTCCACCGTCCCCGGACCCTCTTCGACATGGCCAACAAGTACGCCGACTCAGCTGAAGCCGTCGCAGAGGCCTTCGACGAGAAGAAGGAGCCCCGACAAAAAGACAACAGGGCAAAGCCGACAACGATCAGCCTCAAACAAGCCTGGCAACCGCAGCGGAAGTCGGACAACGAGGGCTAAAACATGGAGCGCAGTCGGTCACGGCCCCCAGCGGAACAACGACTACCAGAAAGTCATGGAGCGGGCCTTGCCCCTTTTCACCCCAAGGGCCGGCACGCAGCCCAAAGACTGCCACATGCTCAAGAAGTTTGACCTCCGAGCAGGCTTTCATCAATCTCCGTCGGCGACAAGGACAAGGACAAGCCAGACTCGGGTCCGGCTGACGACTTCCAGGACCCCCCTCAAGCCCGAACTCAACCACATCTTCGGGGGCCCACTTCGCGTACGAATCCAAGCGCAAACAGAAAGCTATCAGCGCGGGACATTAACGCGGTCTCCACAACGGATGCCCCCAATACTTGCGCCTGGTCAGAGATGGCTATCACCTTCAACCGCGCGGATCACCCAGATCGGGTTTCCCACCGGGACGATACCCACTCGTCCTGGATCCCGGTCGTCAAAAATAATTAGCTGAAGAAAACCCTCATCGACGGAGGCAGTCGCGCTCAACATCCTGTTTCGCCAAGACTTTGGACGAGATGAGAATTCCTCGGTTCAAGACTACGGCCGAGCACCGCGCCCTTTCCCAATGGGATAAATCCCCGGCTTATCATCAACCCCACTCGGGCAGATAACCTTGCCGTGACCTTCGGCACGCGGGACAACTTCCGCACGGAAAACATCTCCTTTCGAGGTAGCCGACTTCGAGACCGCGTATCACGCGATACTCGGACGACCGGCCCCTCGCCAAGTTCATGGCGATTCCGCACTACACATACATGGTGCTGAAGATGCCCGGGCCAGCAGGAGTTTCCTTTCCCTCCTCCTTTCTCTTCCCTAGCGACGCTAAGCAAGCCCTTCACCTGCCGGACAAGGAAGAGCTGCCGAGCTGCCCCCCGCTCAAACACAAGAAGCGGCAGTCCGGGCCCGCGCGACAAGCATTCGGCAAGCCGCTACAATCTGAAGTCGATCAAAGATCCAGTTCCCGGCGAAAAAAAGCAGCGAAGTCGGGAATTTCAGCGGACTTCTGCCACGAGAGATCCCCTGACCCTTCCCGACCCCTCCAAGACTGCCCCTTAGTCCCCGGGAAAACGGACCTCCGACCCCAAATAGGAACCAACCGCTCGTCACTTCCTCCAAGCCAACAAAGATATCTCGCATGGAAACCGATCCGACAGCCGGCGTACCAAGGGAGGTGAATCGAGCACGCCCCGATACACGTTAAAGCCCAGACGCCAGCGCCCGGTCAAACAACGGCTGCGCGCTTCGCTCAAGACCGCAAAAGGATGCCCCCGGAGGAAAATCACCAAGCTCCTCCGCAGCCGGCTTCATCAACGGAAGGTCTAACCACCCGGACTGGCTGGCCCAACCCAGTCCCTGGTCCGGAAGAAAAAACGTAAATGGCCGCATGTGCGTCGACTAACCGACCTCAAACAAGCGGCCCCAAGACCCATTTTGGTCTTCTCAGGATAAAGATCAGGTGGGGTTTCGACTATCCACGGCGGGGGGTGCGACCTAACTCAGTTTCCAATCGACTGTTTTTCGGGGATATCATCAAATTAGCTTTGAGGACAAGACTTTTTAAAGACATCTTTTTTTTCATCACGCGTTTTTGGGAGCGTATGTGCTATATCACAATGCCGTTCGGGTCATGCAAAAACGCAGGCGCAACCTCAACCCAAAGGGCTATTCCCAGCGGTCAACAACAGGTCTGCACACTCAATCGGGCGCAACGTGGAAGCCCTACGTCGACGATGTTAGTGATCAGTCTAAATCCAGACAAGACTCATTGGCCCGACCTTGGAGAACCTTCACCTTCCGAAGATTTCCAAGATGAAAGTTGAAACCCGGAACAAGTGCCACCTTCCGGGGTGGGCCGTCTTGGGAAAATTTAACTCCGGCTTCAAATCCGTCCCCTCCGCACCGCGGCATCGAGGGCTAAACCCGGATAAAGTCCCAGCCCCATCAAGAACTGGCGCCCCCGACCAACCCTCAAAGGACATCCCAGAAGCCCTGAAACAGGCCTGCATGCCCGGCACCTAAGTTCGGTTTATTTTCCCGACTGGGGCCGACCCCGGGGCATGCCCCCTTCTCAAAGCTCCTCAAGGCGGACACCTTTCCCAGTGGGACCCCGGAAGCCCAGCAAAGCCTTCGAGGAACCCCTTTTCAAAGAAATTCCTACATCAACCACCGTGCCTTAGCGGTCAACCCTGCCCCCAGGAAACCAACTAATGCTTTTTAATCTTGGCGGCACAAACACAGGTAGTCCCGCACGGTGCTGGTAAGGGAGGCCCCGTCCGAACAGGGTTCCCATCTTCAAAATACAACGGCCAAATCCTATTTTTTGTAGCGAGGGGTCCCTTGCCCGGGACCTTCCAGAAACAAGATACCCGCAGGTCCCCCAAAGCTTTGCTTTATAAAAAGACGGCCCTACTTCACACAGTCCGAAGTTGGTGCCTTAAAACTTTCAAGCACATCCAAAGTCAACGGTGGGTCAAACAGCGTTTTTTCCATCGGGGGATGTTTCCTTTCAATATCCGCGGGCGCCCAGCCGGCCGACATCGCTTAAATGGCCCAACTCGAGCGATGGCGTTTTGAAACTTCACCTTCCAAGCCACGGACAGCTAAATCCAATCTCAAACTCTAGCCGACTTTCGTTGGCGAGGTGGACAGAAGTTTTCAAACTCCCCCCAACACCAAACAAAGCCCTAAGAGGTAACTGGACAATGTAACTTCGCGTCCCGCCCCTACGGATCCCGGCCGGTGGCCGGGGCTTTTTTTGGTTGGGTCATACTGAATCCCCTGGCGAAAAAGTTTGAAGTAACGTAACTTACAAAATCCCCACTTCCCCCCGGCCTTCCACAACAACGTCCGGCCCGAGTTTCGAGGCTCCTCGTTCCCACGGGGCCTCCGCAATCGCCCCATATCACTCCGGCAATAACGTTTGCTGGTTTTGTGGGCGCGGAGACTCCCCAAAACCTCCCGTGGGTCCCAATCCAAGTCCATGAAAGACTGGACATGTCACCTCGACCGACACAAATGGGCGGAATACGTTTCCAGAAAAGGGTTCCGCAAGCTGGAAACCAAGTTTCCCGACGGGCTTGGGAAATCACACAAACACGTTTCCCCGCCCTGCCCGTCCCAATACAACGACGCGGCCCGACGAGCTGGCAAAACATGGGGATTTCCAAGCGAGAAGCAGTCCGCGACTGAAATTCTTCCGTCGAGCCAACTTTTTAATGGGGCCCATCAGTCAAGAAGAAACCCGGCAACAAAGAAACAAGTCCGGGAGGCGAGCGCTACCCCGACCACCGACGAAGTGGCTGCACATTATGTTCAAGACTGGAAGGGGGTTTTCCCCTGTTCCCTCCAAATTCCCCCTCCCTGGACGATGGAAAACTTTTTCCCAACGATGCGCAATCGGCGAGCAATCAAGCCGTCCCGAAGCCCAAAAAGTTTTTTTCCTGCGAGTCGGAGA
>RYFJ01000002.1:0-108008 GCA_003991445.1 Oryza meyeriana var. granulata | reverse complement strand
AGGAGCAGATTGTTGGTTTGTGAAACCATAATTTGCGTGCCCTGCAGAAAGAAATCCAAGACTTGATTGAGAGAAAGCCATGATCGTTATTATCCACCCAAAGTACCTCAAGATGTCAAGATATTAAGGACTACTGGTGGTCCTGGAATGAAGCGAGATAGTTGCGAGTATGTCGCAGTTTGTGACATTGCCAATGGGTTTAAAAGCAGCATTCAGAGCCAGCAGGATGTTCAGCCCTTAAGGATACGAGTGAAATGGGAAGAAAAAGGAATGATTCTCGTTGGTGCCCTAAGACCCGAGGTACATGATTCATCTGGGTAATATGGACTCGATGACAAGGTGCTCCACCTTATCCCGTCAGCAACCTAGCCGGCCAAGAAGCTGACGCCGAGGCTGTTCTGACAAGGTTCTGCAAATGGAGTCCCAAAGAAGATAGTGTCTGACCGAGGAGCAGTCACGCTCCACTTTTGGCAAAGTTGCATGATGCAATGGGCACTACCTTGAATTTCAGTACGCATATACCAGACGGAATGGAAAAACGAGAGAGTCAAGCCAGATCGTGGAAGATATGCTAAGACGCATGTGCCTTGGATTTTGAAGGAACTGGGATATCTGTCTGCTTATGCCGAGTTCTCTCTACAAGTAACAGATCAAGCCAGTAAATCCAGATGGCCCAATGAAGCTCTATAGGACGCAGATGTGTAGAACCCCACTCGTTGGAGCGACTAGGAGAACAGATGTTTCTGGACTAACAGTTTGGAAAGAGCAGAGCCCGAGTCTACAGGTTATCCGAGAGGCTTGAAGAACGCCCAACGGAGAAGAACTATTGCAGATAACAAGACGAGAGCTCGAGTTTTAATAGGAGACCATTGTATTCGAGTATCACCCCTACGAGGAACAAAGAATTTGGAATGGGTGGAAGCTAGCGCTCGCTATACTCGGACCTTACCTCTATTGTCGACAGACGCGGACGTAGGGCGCGTATCAATGAGGTTAGCCGAAGAACTCCTGACGCCACGACTGTTCCATGTGTCCCAGTTGAAGAAATGTCTTCGCATCGACAGAAGAGCAGTCGTTGGAAGAGATCAACGTACAACGCAACCGTACATACAGGAACGCCTATTCGGGTTTTGGAACAAGGGACAGACATACAAGGAAAGGAATCAAGTCTGCAAGGTGAATGGGAAAACATTTCTGAAAACGAAGCTACAGATGGGAACGAGAGATCGCCTTACAAGCTGAGTACCGGAGCTTTGCCGAGTAGCCGAATCCTCGGGATACGAGATTCTGTTAAGTGGGGGGAGGTTTGTAACGACCCGCTTTCCTTTCTGTTGTAACTGGCTTCTGATCTAATCTTTTCCTACTGTCAGCTGTGCTTCCGTTTTCACTCTCGCGCCAGCGCACTGACCTTCTCATTCTTGTGCCGAGTAAGGTTGGCTACCAGTCTTGGTATCCCTGCCTTACCTTGTCTTCCTCGGACCTTGCTGCGCCGGTAGCACTGTGATGTGGCCGGACTACCTTGTGAGACCTTGCTTCCTTTGTCCCGAGTTCACAACCGTCGGACAGCCGACCGCATCGGTAGTGAAGAATCGATTTCGCACCTAACGCGCATCGCTTGGACGCATGGCAGTCGAAGCCGGTCAGTGAGATTTCCAACCTGTCCGTAGTTGACCTTAATTGTCATCGCAGTAAGTGCCTGCCCATGCTGTGACCGTGGCTCCAAAGTCACTTCCTGTCATAGTCCTGTCAGTTCATCTGACTTCTTGCTCACCCGTTGCCCAGCTCCACCAGTGCCTCAACTTGCACGTCGGGCTATATATATATGGCCAATCGTGCCCCTTCTTCCTTTGTTTTTGGCAAACCGGCAGCTCCACTGGGGCTAAGTTTATCCTTCAACGCTTCTGGCACTCTGTCGCTGGTTTCGCAAGCCTGGTTCAGCGACCGCCTTTTTCTTGCAAGCGACACCTTCTTGGATCCTTTTTCTTGGTGTTTTCTAACTTCTCCTGCTTTATTAGGTGTTTCTTTCTGCTTGTTAGACCGAACCGGTGGACGCGATCCCGGAAAGCATTGCCGAAAAGACCCTCCTGGAACCAAGGAAGCTCTTTGATCATATTGGTTTTTCCATATATGCAAACTATGTGTTGGGAAAACTATTATGCATGCTTAGTTAACACTTTTTAAACTGTTGGCCTCTGGTTTTGCAGCGAACGATGGTTACTGCCCAGTAGTAGCACTTATTGTAGGAATTCGTGTATATTTCTCCTTTGAAGAGTCACACAAATGGCACGCTAGATCCTATCTGAGGAACGATGCTCGAGTGCAATGGCTTAGCCTGCAGTTGTTTGTCGTTGGGACAAAATGATGGGTTTAACTAACAGTTTGGAAAACCGATACCTTGTGTTACGGCGCGTTTTGTCGATAATAAAGGAAGATTGTGAAAATCTTGATTATAGAACAGTGCTGTGTGGTTGGCTATGTATTATCATTAGGGACTGATTCCCATGGTGTAGATTTGGTTGTCAGTGATATTGTGAAAAGTGTTTGACGGAAAGGGAACCGTGACCTGAGTTTGCCGAGTAATGCAAACGGAAGGCTGTGTGCAGAAACAGATCTGTGTGGTCCGGGGTGTTAGCATAAACAAGTGTATGAACAGTAACAGGAATGAAGATCATGCTCCGGTGTAGCAGGGCATGCAAAGTTTAGGCCCCGGTTGTTAGCCAGGGCGGAATTCAGTCTTCGGTTGTAGCCGAAGACGGTGATGAAGACACTCGCTCCGGGTTGTACCAGGGCAGCAGTGTTTAGCTAGCTGTTGTAGTCAGCCTAGCGGGCATTAGTGCCATGATCATGCCCCGGGTTGTTAGCCAGGGCAGCGAATGATGAGCCCGGGTTGTAGCCAGGGCGGCCGATTAGTAGCTGGTTTAGCCAGCCTGAGCGGGCATTTATGCATGATCATGCTCCCGGGTTTGTAGCCAGGGAGCGATTGATGAGCCCGGGTTGTAGCCAGGGCGGCCGATTAGCTAGCTGGTTGTAGAGCCTAGCGGGCATCAGGGGCATGATCAATGCTCACCGGGTTGTGCCAGGGCAAAGCGATGATTGAGGCACACACACCCCCCGGGTTGTAGCCAGGGCGGCCGACTAGCTGGCTGGTTGTAGCAGTGTAAGCGGGCATCCAAGTGCCACAGCTGAGATTTGGTTGTACGCCGAGTCTCAGGGTCAACGATGGTTGTAGCTACTCGGGAGATAAGGACAACAAATGCAAAGTAAAAAGTGATAAGACATGTATGTTATCTTGATTCCTCTAAGTGGATGAGTTGTTGAAAGCAACTTGCGGATTGGATGGAGGCGTGAGCCTCTGTCCGCCAACTAAAATTTTGGAACTCAACTAGTGTTTGCAAAGACAAGAGTTTATAAGAGCGTCTTTAGCAAAAGAAAAACTTAGCCCTTTTGTCTGACCGACATGGCCATATTTCCGCTTGCTGAGTACGAAAGTAATCCCCTTTTCATATATATGTTACGTAAGGTTTGAGTTGGAAGACGAAGATCCGACTGTGCCGGTGAGTTTCCTCCAAGACAGGCGACTACGGACTTCTGAAGGTTTCGAGCTAGTTCCATACAGAGCCGTGGAGTAAGTTTTTGTCCACTTCCCCCTGTTGCTGTTTCCGCTAGTTTTCAGTTGGATTATTTTGCCCATCCCCGGGTGTCTGGATGGATCTCCTTGTACGTAATGTAGTACTTCTGTTTTGATTTGTAGCTCTGTGTTGTATCATTCGTTGTGCGTACGCCGACTGTGATCCTGGATCGGTGCCTTAAGCCACATGCTGGCTTCCATAGTCGGGAAGGCGCCACATGTCGTTGCGGATGGGGAGAGACTGCTGTGGCTGGGCATCCTTCAGCAATGTACGGTAGTGCGGTATACGCCATGAATTTTTGGCGAAGGGCCGGTCCGTCCGGTATGGTGATACGTGGTCTCCGAAGTCGGCGACCTCGCAGGAGATGTTCTATTGGCGGAAGTTGTCCCCGCGTGCGAAGTTACCGGCAAGGTTATCTGTCCCGATGTGGGGTTGATGAAAGCCGGGGATTATCCATGGGAAGGGGCGCGGTGCTTCGGCCGTAGCTCTGACGAGGATTCTCATCTCGTCAAAGTCTTGGCGAACAGGTATGTTGAGCGCACTGCCTCCAATCGTAGGTTTTCTTCAGCCTGATATTTGACGACGGGTCTAGGCCGAGTGGGTATCGTCCCGGGGGGTAACCCGATCTGGGTGATTCTGCGCGGTGTTGAAGGTGATGCATCTCTGACCAGCGCATGGTAATATGGGGGTTCGTTGTGGAGACGCGTTAATGTCCGCGCATGATAGATTCTTGCTGCGCTTGGATCGTACGCCGAGTGTCCCCCGAATGATATGGTTGATTAGCTTGGGGTCCTGGAAATCATCAGCCGACCCGAGTCTGGCTTTGTCCTTAGTCCTCGTGCGGCTGCAGATGATGAAGCTTGCTCTGAGGCCAAACTTCTTTGAGCATTGGTGGCAGTCCTTGGCCGCGTGCCGGCCCTTGGGATGAAAGGGGGCAGGCCCCGCTCATGACTTTCTGATAGTCGTTGTTGCCGCAGGGGCCGCGATCGACTGCGCTCCAGTTAGCCACCTCGTTGTCCGACTTCCACTTGCGGCTGCCCAGGCTTGTTTCTGAGGCGCTCGTTGTCGGCTTTCGCCCTGTTGTCTTTTGGTTGGGGCTCCTGCTTTCTCGTCGAAGGCTCTGCGACGGCTTCAGCCGAGTCGGCGTATTTGTTGGCCATGTCGAAGAGGTCTCGAACAGTGGATGGTGGCTTCCGAGTGAACTTCGCGATGAGCGGGGCGTCTTTACTCCCTTGCGGAAGCGGCGATGACGACCTCGTATTTTATGCTTGGGATTTGATTGGCGCTTTCTCGGAAAATCTTTTGATGATTCACGTAGAGAAAAAAAAACCGTCCCTCTTTTTTTTCTGATGCAGTGGTAAGGTCGTGCTCGGAAGCCGGTCTCTCGTAGGTCCCCTGGAAGTTAGCGATGAACCGCTCCCTGAGTTGTCCCCAGGAACCGATTGACCGCCTTGGGAGGCCTGTCAGCCATGTCCTCGCCAAGTCGGATAATGCGACTGGGAGGTAGTTAGCCATGGCTCTGCTGTCGCCCCCAGTAGCTTGAATTGCTAGGACGTAAACGGTGAGCCAGGACTCTGGGTTGGTCTTGCCGTCGTACTTTTCGATTCCGGTAGGCTTAAAGCCGACTGGCCAGCGGACGTCCTGTAACTCCCGTGTAAAGGCTAGAATGCCTTCATTATCGCGAGGACTTGGGCTTCGGTTTTGGCGGTGTAGCCGCTCGTAGTGGAGACCGAAGCGCTCGTGTTCATCCTCCAGTCGGCGGCGTTCATCCTCTTCGCGTTCTTCGCGCCGGGCCCTTAGGGTGTGGCGAAGATCGCGTTGTAATCGCAATCGGAGGTCTTGATTGGGTCGGCGGTCGTATTGGTGACGCCGCCGGTTGTCGTAGTTGGTATTGCCGAGTGTTGTTTGGCGAGACTCTTCGTGCTGCCGGGTGGAGCCGGCTGCCCGTCGTCGTGCTGATGCAGATGACTCCGCCGCTGGAGAGCCCGTTCGACGGGTCGGTATGTGAGTGTTGCCTGACTGTTCTTGCTGCTGGCAGGCAGCAGCAGTAATCATCGCCTTGATCTTGGCGATGGTTGGTGTGGCCTGATGGTCCGGCCCAAACTGGAGCGTGTCCAGCAGAGTTGCGGCGGCCACGACGTTCTGTTGTGGCGTGACGAAGACATCGTGGTCGCCGACTTTGGTTTGGAGGATCTGCTGCTGGGCTGCTCGCCCAGCTTGTCGAAGCCCGTCATTGCGAGCTTGTCGGTTGGCCTCCTCTTGTTGTTGTAGTCGGCGCGCCTCCTCTTGCTGCTCCTCTTGCAGTCGGCGCACCTCGGAAGGTGGCGTTGAAGCCATGAAGATCTCGCGGGGGAGGAGGAAGCTTGCCAAGGTGGAGTCCGAGTTGATGCTCGAACCACCATCCGACTTAGTGTCGGACTCCGAGTAGTTTATCGGAGTTAAGACGACTCCGACCTCCCTAGATCCAATCTGAAACGGTTCATGACCGTGTCCAAACTGAATCGCTGGAGGTCGGGTCTGCTGCGCGGGTTGTAGATGCACAGCGTCGCCGAATCCATACGGGAGACGGACGATCTCTCCCCCTCTCGGCCTAACCCGCGCTGGCTCAAGGCCTAGCGCGAGCCGGACGCCGAAGGAGAGTGTTGTCCCGATGTCCGGCGATGTGAGGGACTGTCGTAGTAGATCGTCGAAGGAGATGGCGACGTCCCTGGGGCCGACTGGCGCAACGCCGGCTAGCTCCTCGGCTGGCAAGATCGGATCTGCCTCAGCCAAGGAAAGGTTGCCGAGTTGATCGGCGACGAAATCAAGGCTCCCGAAGGTGATGGTGTCTCCGTTGGAGAACTTGTCGCCCTTGACTCCGTTGATGGGATCCATCGAATCTATTGATGAAGAACTCGCCGGTCCCCTACCTGGCGCGCCAACTGTCGATGCTTTGCACCGGCAATAATACTATGGGGCTACTCGGCGGCCCGGAATTCGGTGGATTGCAGAGGAACACGAGGGAATTATACTGGTTCAGGCCCTCAATGTGAGGTAATACCCTACGTCCAGTTGAGGTGTTATTCCTCTGAGGTGGATTTGTGATCAATGATCTGGTGTGCCCTCATGGGGCGCCCTGCCTCCCTTTATATACTAGGGGACAGGGGTACATGGTAAGGATCCCAGTCGGATACGACCAAGGGATTTCCTTCTTAGAGATAGAATCCTATCCGACTAAGGCTATGTTTCCTTATTGTACAAGGCATAGCCTGCCGGGTGCTATCTTATCTCTAATTACATGATCTGGCCCATCCTCTATCCGAGTGGCCTATGTGCTTGTAATGAGGTACCTAGGGCCCATGGCTCCCACAACCACCCTCCGAGGTGCGCCGACTACAAGAGGAGCAACAGGAGGAGGCGCGCCGACTGCAACAACAGGAGGAAGCTGATCACGAGGCCCGCAATGACGGGCTGCGCAGAGCTGGGCGAGCAGCCCAGCAGCAGATTCTCCAAACTAAAGTCAGCGATCATGACGTCTTCGTTACACCGCAACAGAATGTTGTGGCCGCCGCAACTTTGCTGGACACGCTCCAGCTCGGGCCTAATCACCAGGCCACCCCAACTATCGCCAAGATCAAGGCGATGATCATGGCTGCTGCCTGCTAACAACAACAACAGCAGTCGAGCGACACCCTAGTACCGACTAACCGGTCGGGATCTCCAGCAGCGGGCTCGTCCACATCAGCTCGGCGTTGGGTGTCCGGCTCAAGTCGGCCACGCGAGGAGTCTAGGCAAACTACACTCGGCAATCCCAATAACAACAACCGGCGCCGTCACCAGTATGATCGCTGGAATAATCAAGACCTCCGAGAGCGCCTACAACATGACCTTCGCCATACTATCAGCGCCCGGCGCCGCTAACGACAAGAAGATGAGCGCCGCCGACTGGAAGATGAAAACGAGCGCTTTGGCCACCATCACGAGTGGTTTAACCACCGTGGTCGAAGCCCGAGCCCCCACGAAGCCGAAGGCATCCCAGCTTTCACTCAGGAGCTATAGGACGTCCACTGGCCGACTGGCTTTAAGCCCACTAGGATTGAAAAGTATGACGGCAAGACAAATCCTGAGTCCTGGCTCACCGTATATCCCCTAGCAATTCGAGCTGCTGGGGGCGACAACAAGGCCATGGCTAACTACCTCCCAGTCGCGCTAGCCGACTCAGCGAGGCCATGGCTGACAGGCCTCCCAAGGCGGTCGATCGGTTCATGGGGAGAACTCAGGGATCGATTCATCGCTAACTTTCAGGGGACCTACGAGAGGCCGTCTTCAGAGCACGATCTTTATCAGCAGTACCAGAAGAAGAACTAGTCTCTGCGAGATTTCTTCAAGAGGTTTTCCGAGAAGCGTAACAAGATCCCAATGATCCGCGACGAGGCTGTCATCGCTGCCTTCCGCAAGGAAGTAAAGGACGCCCTATTCATCGCGAAGTTTACTCGGAAACCACCGCTGTCTGTCCGGGCTCTGTTTGACATGGCCAATAAATACGCTGACTCGGCTGAAGCGGTCGCAGAGGCCCTCGACGAGAAGAAGGAGTCCCGACAGAAGGACCAAAAGGCGAAAACCAACAACGAGCCGTCTCAAAACAAGTCTAGCAGCCGTAAGCGGAAGTCGAACAACGAGGTGGCCAACATGGAGCGCACTCGGTCGTGGCCCCAGCGGAATAACGACTACCAGAAAGTCATGAACGGGCCATGCCCCTTCCACCCCAAGGGCAAGCACGCGGCCAAAGATTGCTACATGTTGAAGAAGTTCGTCTTCGAGCAAGCTTCATCATCTGGTGCTGACAAGGACAAAGACAAGCCAGATCAGGGTCCAGCCGACGATTTCCAAGATCCTCAGGCCGAGCTCAACCACATCTTCGGAGGGCTGTCCGCGCACGAGTCCAAGCACAAACAAAAGCTAACAGCGCGCAACATCAACATGGTCTCTATGTCGGACACCCCCCAGTACCTGCGCTGGTCAGAGATGGCCATTTCTTTCAATCACGCAGATCACCCAGATCGGGTTTCTCACCCGGGACGTTATGCACTCGTCCTGGACCCGGTCGTCAGACACATCAGGCTGAAGAAAACCCTCATCGACGGAGGCAGCATGCTCAACATCCTATTCACCAAGACTTTGGACGAGATGAAGATTCCTCATTCAGAACTACGGCCGAGTACTGCGCCCTTCCACGGGATAATTCCCGGCCTGTCATCAACTCCACTCGGGCAGATAGCCTTGCCGGTAACCTTCGGCACGTGGGATAACTTCCGCACGGAAAACGTTTGTTTCAAGGTTGCCGACTTCGAGACTGTGTACCACGCGATACTCGGACGACCGGCACTCGCCAAATTCATGGCAATACCGCACTATACATACATGGTGCTCAAGATGCCTGGGCCAGCAGGAGTCCTCTCCCTCCGCAGCGACATCAAGCAAGCCTTCACCTGCGATAAGGAGAGCTGCGAACTGGCTCAATCACAAGAGGCGGCAGTCGGGCGTGATAGCATTCGGCAAGCCGTCACAACTGAAGTCGAGCAGGATCAAGTTCTGGCGAAAAAAGCAGCGAAGTCAGGAATTTCAGCGGACTCTGACACGAAGGAGATCCCCCTGGACCCTTTCGACCCCTCCAAGACTGCTCTAGTCGGGATTGGACTCGACCCCAAATAGGAAGACACGCTCGTCACCTTCCTACAAGCCAATAAAGATATCTTCGCATGGAAACCGTCCGACATGTCGGGCGTACCAAGGGAGGTGATCGAGCACGCCCTCAATGTGAAGACAGACGCCAAGCCAGTCAAGCAACGGCTGCGGCGCTTTGCTCAAGACCACAAGGATGCTATTCGGGAGGAGATTACCAAGCTCCTCGCAGCCGGGTTCATCAAGGAGGTCTATCACCCGGATTGGCTGGCAAACCCAGTTCTGGTCTGGAAGAAAAAGGTAAATGGCGCATGTGCGTCGACTACACCGATCTCAACAAGGCATGCCCCAAGGACCCATTTGGTCTTCCTAGGATAGATCAGGTGGTCGATTCCACGGCAGGGTGTGACCTACTCAGCTTTCTCGACTGCTACTCGGGATACCATCGAATCAGCCTGAGGGAGGACGATTGCTTAAAGACATCTTTCTTCACGCCGTTTGGAGCGTACTGCTATATCACAATGCCGTTCGATTTGAAGAATGCAGGAGCAACCTATCAACGGGCCATTCAGCGGTGTCTACACACTCAGATCGGGCGCAACATGGAAGCCTACATCGACGATGTGGTGATTAAGACCAAGTCCAAAGAAGACCTCATCGCTGACCTGGAAGAAACCTTCCAAAACCTTCGAAGATTCAAGATGAAGTTGAACCCGGAGAAATGCGCCTTCGGTGTGCCATCTGGAAAGTTACTCGGCTTCATCGTCTCGCATCGCGGCATCGAGGTCAACCCGGAGAAAGTCAACGCCATCAGGAACATGGCTCCCCCGACTAACCTCAAAGACGTCCAAAAGCTGATAGGCTGCATGGCGGCACTCAATCGGTTTATTTCCCGACTGGGCGAATGGGGTATGCCCTTCTTCAAGATCCTCAAAAAGGCGGACAACTTCCAATGGACTCCGGAAGCCCAGCAAGCCTTCGAAGACTTTAAACAATTTCTCACATCACCTCCCGTGTTGGTGTCACCTTTGCCCCAAGAACCGCTAATGCTATATCTGGCGGCAACTACTCAGATAGTCAGCACGGTGCTGATGGTTGAGCGATCCGAACAGGGTCACATTCAGAAAAAATAACGGCCAATCTACTTTGTCAGCGAGGTCCTTGCCGACTCGAAGACGAGATATCCGCAGGTCCAGAAGCTGCTATATGGCCTACTCATTATAGTCCGGAAGCTGGTGCATTATTTTCAAGCACATCAAGTCACGGTGGTCACAACGTTTCCACTCGGGGATGTCCTTCATAATCGCGAGGCCACCGGCCAAATCGCTAAATGGGCACTCGAGTTGATGGCGTTCGATATCACCTTCCAGCCACGGACAGCAATTAAATCACAAGCTCTAGCTGACTTCATGGCCGAGTGGACGGAAGTTCAACTACCTACATCAACAGCGAAGCTAGAGTACTGGACAATGTACTTCAACGATTCCCTACAGATCGGCGGCGTTGGGGCTGGAGTCATATTGACGTCCCCCACCGGTGAAAAACTGAAGTACGTTCTACAAATCCACTTCCTGGCTTCCCACAATGCTGCCGAGTACGAGGCACTTGTTCACGGGCTCCGCATCGCTATATCACTCGGCATACGTCGACTGGTTGTGCACGGGGATTCTCAACTCGTGGTAAACCAAGTCATGAAAGACTGGACTTGTCTCGACGACACCATGGCGCATACTGTCAGGAGGTCCGCAAGCTAGAAAACAAGTTCGACGGGCTGGAAATAACACATGTCTTGTGTCAATACAACGACAGGGCAGACGAGCTGGCAAACATGGGATCCAAGCGAGAAGCAGTTCCGACTGGAATCTTTGTCGAGCAACTCATGGAGCCATCAGTCAAGAAGAAACCGGTGCCAGAGCAGTTGGGAGGCGAACCTACCCCAGCCACAAATGAGGTGCTGCACATATGTCAAGACTGGAGAACTCCTGTTGTCAAATTTCTCCTGGACGACGAACTCCCAGAAGATCGCAGTCAAGTCGAGTAGATCAACCGTCGAAGCCAAAGCTTCCTACTAGTCGGAGAAGACCTATACCGAAGGAGCACATCCGGTGTCCTCATGCGTTGCGTCACCACCGAGGAAGGCAAGCAGATTCTGTAGTCGATTCACTCGGGCATATGTGGCAACCATGCCGCATCCAGGACGTTAGTCGGAAAGGCTTACCGGCAGGGATTTTTCTGGCCCACAGCAATAACAGACGCCAAGGACATTGTTTGCAGGTGTGAGGATTGCCAGTTCTACGCAAGACAAACAAATCTCCCAGCCCAGGAACTCCTAACTATCCCTATTTCCTGGCCATTTGCAGTATGGGGGCTCGACATGGTCGGGCCTTTCAAGAAAGCGGCAGGAGGGTTTACACATCTATTCGTCGCGGTGGATAAATTCACCTAGTGGATTGAGGCTAAACCCGTTGCAACAATTACAGCGGCACGAGCAAAAGACTTCATCATGAGTATACTATACCGGTTCAGGGTCCCTAACCGCATCATCACCGACAATGGTACTCAGTTCACGGGCGGCGTATTCCAAGACTTCTGCGAAGATTTCGGCATCAAGATCTGCTACGCATCTGTGGCACACCCGCGGAGCAACGGGCAAGTCAAACGAGCCAACGGTATGGTCTTACATGGCATCAAGGCAAGGATATTTGACCGACTACAACCATACGCGGGCCGGTGGGTACAAGAACTCCCATCGGTTCTCTGGTCTCTCAGAACCACGGTCAGTCGGGCAACAGGGCACTCCCCTTTCTTCTTGGTCTATGGTGCCAAGGCTATGCTACCGATAGAGTTACATCTGCACCATCTGGATTACTCAGAAGATGTTTCAAACAATACCCAACTGGTCGAGTTAGATCAGTTGGAAGAAGCAAGAGACACTGCAACAATCCAGTCGGCAAGGTATCTTCAAGGCCTACGTCGCGACCACAATCGCAATGTCCGTGGTCGCGCCTTTTTGGTCGGGGATCTCGTTCTGAGGAAAATACAAACCACCAAAGACAGGCACAAATTATCCCCAATCTGGGAAGGGCCGTTCATTATAGCCGAGGTCATGCAGCCATGCGCCTACCGACAGAAGACTGAAGACGGTGTCCTCATCAACAACTCATGGAACATAGAACAGCTACGTCCTTTCTATACCTGAGTTTTATACTTTTTCATGTGTATAGTTTCTCTGACTCACTACGCCTCTTGCATCAACCGAGTGGTGAGTCGGGGGCTGCATGTATATATGTGCTATCAATAATATACGAGCTCATCCTACTCAGTCACAAAGCTTTACTACAACTGTCTCGTTTGCCCGAGTCCAGCTTCTTACTTTGAACAATTTTATTAAGTTCTAACAGAATAACTCGGCACAGACCGCACGGTCAAGTAAAGCTAATGACGACTGAGTACATAAGCTTGGTGGCGTCGCACATATATTTGCACATGTTTCTTCACAAAAGTGTATACATACTGACTACATAATATGTTGCCCTTACAGACCCAGGTCTCGGGTAATTACTTCAGCAGTTGGCTTCGCCCGGGCAATCAGCTCCAGTGCCTCCTCGAGCGTAGTCTCCTCGGCAAACCCCTCCCCAATGGCTTCAAAGTCTGCCCTCGGGTAGATGGATTTTGTCATCGCCAGGGTTTGGGCCACGCCGGCAACAACATGCTCATCCGAGTACTTCTTCAAGGCACTCGGTGCATTCTCAAGATGGGCCTCTATTTGGGGGATCCTGCTGCAACTGGTTCCCACAGGGCTGGGATCTATGAGGTCAAGGAGCCCTTTCACGAACCTGACAAGGGCTTCCCGTGACTCCCTAATGACTCTTATCTCCTCTGTGTAAAACCGATACTGGGCCTGGACATTGACTCTCATATCTGTCCGGGTCCACCGGTGAGTAAAACTTGCCAGACTCGGTTGTAGACAGAATGATTAATCAATTGGTTAAGATCACGGTCGGGTTGAGGACTTACTTTCATAGTCGGCCTCCCACCTGGCCACGGTCTTCTCCAGTTCGGCTTTTTCCTTACCGAGCTTGACGACGGCCTCTTTCAACTCGGCCTTCTCCCGATCAAGCTCGGTGTTGGCCTTTGTCAGGTCAGCCTTGACCTTTTCAAGCTCGGCCCTGGCTTCTTCAGCCTCCTTCAGCTAGGATTCCCTCTCTGTTCGGGTCTTTAACTTCGCCTCGAGGGCTGCACGACAGATTAGCCAAGAGCTCAACCATGCAGTCATGATGTAACTGGGCAGTCGGGAACAACACAACTGAATGAATATGTCGATGGTTCAGTCGGGAAGGCGCATTCGGGGAATTTACCTTTGATCTTTCCGGCTAGGGCCCAAGTCTCCTCCCTGAGCTGGTCGGTGCCACTCTTCAGCCAGGCTTCCCTCCCCGCGTGACGCTCCTCCATCTCGGCCTTCAATGCTCGAAGCTGCTCCAATTCTGCGAGGTGGGGAGCCATTTCGACCAGGACCTCTGTCATTGCCTCATTGCAGTCGACAAGCTTCTGCTCAGGGTAAAAAACAAATCAAGGATGGAGTCAAACGTCAAGACGAGAAGATCACCACGACTCTGCCATAAGAATCATACCCCGACTCCCTGGGACCCACTGATAGCTGCGCGAAGCAAGCTTTCGCGTTCCCTTCTCGCGACCACTTCATCAATCCTGAAGCTATTCACGGTCCCATCAGGCGCCATCCAGGTGAATGTCCGAGGCATCCTACGCGGAGGAGCTTCAATCCGAGGTAGGTTCAGGATCTCTGGCGGCGGCGACAACGACGACGACGACCACGACAGCGATGGGGTCCCAACCCCCATGCCGCCGTCCCCCGTGGCCTCGGGGACCGGCTCGGGGGCTCCGACAGCGGCCTTCACGATGGGCGACACTTCAGGGGCTGGGGCCTCAACCTCAGCAACTGCCTCTTGGTCGGGTGGCGGCGGCGACCTTGTAGTCGGGACCACCTCAGTCTCCGCGACTGGGCTGGCCACCGGCTCAGCGGGTGTGTTCGCGGCCGTCGGCTCGGCTGGAGCAGGCTCTTCATGGGGAGCGCTCAGATCGGTCTCCTTGAGATCGATATCGGCCCGCTTCCTGCATGACGAAACAAGACATCAAAACACTACAGCAACAAGGAAGGATTCCAGAAGATCCGGAGCAGCGTACCTCTTGGAGAACTTCAGTTTCCTGTCGGGTGACCCGGGTCCTAGCGGAGCGCTATCTCCAGTCGTCAGCCCGGCCGGCGAATTGGTCGGCGCCACAGTCGGTGGCGGCATATCTGCTCGAGTCGGCCCCAGTTCTGGTGTGGCTAGTTTGGGCGCCCCCGTCCTCGGCGGTGTCTGCTCTGGCCGGCCCCTCGGCGGTGCTGCTGCCAGACTCGGCAATGTTGGGCTCAAACCCACAGGTCTCAACCTTGGGCTTGATCGCCTAGACGCCGCGGCAACGGTGTCCTTTATCTTCAGGCTTCCTGCCACGGCGCGCGGCGTCATGGCCCCCTCGCCCCGATACAGAATCGGCTTCTTCCCTGCTCTCTTGGAGTTGAGCTGGGTAGCAGAGGGGCTCCTCGGCCTTTTCTTCGATGCAACGGCCGACAATGGGCGGGAGTCTTCATCGAACTCTTCGTGCCACTACAAATGAGTCAACAAAATACATCACGCAGTGCTGAACAATCACAGTTCCACAGGCATCCATCACAGAAGAAGATTAAATGTTACCTTGGTCCGGGGCCGAATGAAGCTATAGGCCGCGACCCGGTGGTTATCGTCTTCGGTCGCGATCACCCCTTCGGAGAAGTAACCGAACAGGGTCTCGGTCACTACGCCCTTGCTAGCCGACTTGTTGCTTACTCGGTCAGGATCATTTTTGCCTTTAAAGGCCCAGCCAAATGCACTCCTCAGCTTCAGCGGCTAGATGCGCCGAGTCAAGAAGCGACGAGCCACCCAAGGTCCTGTCAGGCCAGCCTTTTTGAGGTCATCTAGCTTCACCAACAATTGATGTGCCTGGCCCATCTCCTCAAAGGATGCCTCTGTTGACCAATTTGGTGAAACCACGGGCAGCAAGCCGGTAAATGGGCACAAGGAGGGAGCCAGATTTGCGCAATAGAACCATTCCTTGTGCCAGCCTTTCAGAGAAGATTTCAAGGGGAGATCAAGATATGTCTTCTTCCCATCGCTCCTCAGCTGGAGACCAGCCCCCCTAATCACACTAATATTATTCTTGGAGGGTTGGGGTTTGATGTGGAACAGATGTCGGAAGAGGATAAAATGGGGTTCAACACCCAAGAAGCACTCACAGAGAGTAACAAATATTGAGATCTGAAGAATCGAGTTGGGGTTCAAATGCACCAACTCCAGCCCGTAGAAGTCAAGGATGCGGCGGAAGAAATCGAAAGATGGAAGGCACAAGCCCCGATCGAAAAAAGAGGCAAAAACTACTGTTTCACCAGGTTGGGGATTTGGGACCGACTCACCTTTAGCCGGCCGCCAGCGAATCACCTCTTGGCTGGGCAACTTCAGTTGTCTCTCCAGCAGCTTCAGCTTCATCGAGCCGCAATCTGAAATTAGCCAAGCACTCTCCGGCGCACCCGCAAGATCCGAAGCTTTCGGCATGGCTGGAAGCGGCAAGATTTGGGGAAAAACGAATCGGGGGCTTGGAACAAACGAAGAGGATTGGAATCCCCCGAGTTCGGGTGGGGAATAGCAGCAGCTAACCCTAGCCGGGTGGGAAGCGAAAAGTTGGGCGCGAAGGTGGAAGACAAAGCGATTGGATGATTTGGGGAAGATGAAGGAATCTTTTTCTCTCTCCCCGCTTTTATAGAGCCGATGCCAACTAGATGGGCTTGGGCCTACATAGTCAGCAATGGGCCATCAAGATATGAGTTCCTACAGTAGCATGCTCCATGTGGACCGCCCGCAGGCTGAGTTGAAATTATAGCGCTGGTGCTACTAACAGGAGCCGATGAGGTAAACAGATATGCTTCATGAGAGCCTTATTGCTAAACATATATGTTTGGGTATCTGTTTTATCCACCAGGTCTCGAGGATATATCTTTACAAGGATCACAAGCTGGTCTTCATTAAAATTGGGGATACAGGTATCTCTCTCGAGTACACCTGACCATGCCGTGGATTTATTTTCATGCAGTGGTACTCGGCCTACATGCATGGCCACCAGTTGCCATGAGCAGCGTCATTCCCGCAGACATGATGCGGAAGAGTCTAACTTCTGAGTGGGACGCCACTCGGAAAAGACAATAAACCCCCTATTCCAGCTGACATGACACTGAAGAGTCCCATATACGAGTAGCATCCTACTCGGCAAGACTATAAACACATATTCCGACTGACATGAAGTCGAAGAGTCCTACATACGAGTAGTTCCCTACTCGGTAAGACTATAAAGTTTATTCCGGTTGACATGATACCGAAGAGTCTCATATACCAGTAGTAATCTACTCGGGAAAGACTTTCAGGTTAAAGATCTTTGACTTTATGTTTAATTGTCTTCACAATTAAGCACAAAGTCGGGGGCTACACCTAATAGGTGCGCCTATACGGCGCACACTATTCATATATATGCATTAAGCCCTTCGTAGCCTCGTTGCCAGCTGACATGAAGCAGGACTCGGGAAGAAGACTTACTCGGACTAAGAGTACTCGGGAGCATCACACTCGGGCAATCTTCACCGTGGAGGACGAGCACTCGGCATCAGCTGTGACTCAACTATGAAGGTCTTAGGGGCTACTGTGGAGGCCATGGGCCCCGGGTACCTCATTACTAGCATATGGGCCACTCGGATAGAGGATGGGCCGAAGCATGTAATTAGAGATAAGATAGCACCCGGCAGACTTTACCTTGTCCGATAAGGAATAACAGTTTTAGTCGGATAGGTTTCTATCTCTAAGAAGGAAATCCCTTGGCCGTATCTGGCTGGGATCCTTATCATGTACCCCTGTCCCCTAGTACATAAAGGGAGGCAGGGCATCCCATGAGGGCACGGAAGATCATTGATCACAAACCACCTCAGAGGAATAACACCTCAACTGGACGTAGGGTATTACCTCACATCGAGGGCCTGAACCAGTATAACTCTTCTCTGTGTTCCTCTGCAATCCACCGAATTCACCTTCGCCGAGTAGCCCTATAGTTTTATTGCCGGTGCAATGCATCGACACCACCACAAATCCTCAAAGGAATAACACCACAACTGGACATAGGGTATTCCCTCGCATCGAGGGCCTGAACCAGTATAAAATCTCTCTGTGTTCCTTTGCAATCCATCAAGTTTCCATCCGCCGAGTGGCCCCATATATTTATTGCCGGTGTAAAACATCGACAGTTGCCGCGCCAGGTAGGGGTCTTCAGCATGATCTACATCCACAAGCTCGATGGATCCAGCAACCAGAGTCGATGGCGGCAAACTCTCCCCAGGAGATACAATTGCATTTGGAAGCCTCGACTTCGTCGCCGACCAGAACGGCAATCTCACCTTGGCCGACTCGGACTCGATCCGATCTGCCAGGGAACCGGCCGACTCCGCGCCAGTTGGTCCACACGACGCTGCAGCAACCCTCATCGACTTGCTGCGGCAATCTTCATCTTGTCCGGGTCTCAGGACAACTCTTTCCTTCAGTGTTCGACTCGGACTCAGCCTTGAGATGGCCAAGATCGAGCTAAGAAGGGAAGAGATCGTCAATCTCCCGTACAGACTCGGCAACGCCATGGATATCTTTAGACAACATCCGACGCGGCAAACCCGATCCTCTGGAGTTCGACTCGGATACGGCCCAGAGCCGCTCGAGATCGGATCTAGGGAGGTTGGAGTTATAATCACCCCCATTAACTATTCCGACTACGGCTCTCAGTCGGACTACGACTCTCAGTCGGATTCCGACTCTAAGTCGGACAGCAGTTCGGCAAGCTTCTCCTCGCCACGAGAAATCATCATGGCATCCAAAGTCTCTACTCCTACTCAGGAATCACGCCGACTACGCGAGCAGCAAGAGGAGGAGGCACGCCGACTACGAGAGCAACAAGAGGAAGAAGCAAGACGCCGACACGACGATCTACGCAGGGCCGGGCGGACTGTACAGCAACAAATCCTCCAAACCCGAGTCAGCGACCACGACGTCTTCATTACTCCTCAACAGAACATCATGGCCGCTACAACTCTACTAGATACACTCTAGTTCGGGCCTGATCACCAGGCCACCCCGACGATCGCAAGGATAAAAGCCATGCTTACTGCTGCTGCATGTCAGCAGCACCAACAGTCGGGTGATACCCTCATACCTACCAACCGCTCGACATCCCCAATGGCAGTCTCATCTACCTCAAAGCGACGCCGAGCGGCTGGCTCTAGTCAGCCGCATACGGAGGCACGTCAGGCGTCACTCGGCAACCCCAACGACAACCGGCGACGTTAAAGCAACCGTTGGGATGATCAAGACCTCTGAGACCGACTACGGCGTGACCTTCGGCAAGACATCATTGCTTGGCGCTGTGAACGAGAAGAAGATGAGCAACGCCAACTGGAAGACAAGAACAAGCGTTTCGGCCTCCACCACGAGCGGTTTCGCCGCCGTATTCGGAGTCGGAGCCCTCATGAAGACGAAGGCATACCGGCATTCACCCAGGAGCTACAACAGGTCGACTGGCCGTCGGGTTTCAAGCCTATAGGCATCGACAAATACGACGGCAAGACCAATCCCGAGTCTTGGCTCACGGTCTACACTATGGCGATTCGAGCAGCTGGAGGAAATCACAAAGTCATGGCTAACTACCTCCCAGTCGCTTTAGCCAACTCAGCGAGGACATGGCTAACAGGACTTCCCAAGCAATCAATCGGCTCCCGGGGAGAACTCCGAGAATGCCTCATTGCCAACTTCCAGGGAACGTACGAGAGGCCATCTTTCGAGTACGACCTGTATCAGTTACATCAAAGGAAGAACAAGTCTCTTCGTGACTTCATCAAGAGGTTCTCTGAGAAGAAGAATTCAATCCCAATGATCAAGGATGAGGTCGTCATCGCCGTCTTTCGAAAAGGAGTCAAAGACACCTCGTTCATTGACAAATTCACTCGGAAGCCTCCCAACTCTGTCAAGGCTTTATTCGACATGGTGAACAAATACGCCGACTCGGTCCATGCTGTTGCTGAGGCCCTCGATGACAACAAGGCACCCTAACAAAAGAAGCGAGAGGGCACCGACGACGCGGCCCTGACTAAAGTCGAGAGTCACAAACACAAGTCAGACGTCTTCATTGTGGCAATCGGTCACAACCGTCTTTGACTTTCAACAACTGAAGATTATCAGGACAACAAGTGACAAGCTCGGGGGCTCAAAAGCCCAAACACAAGGATGGCATCCCCACTCCCATATACCAAACAGCTAAGTCGCCCTCTAATAAATAGTTCTTCATTTGGCCTCGCCAATTCCACAGCCGCTTACACCTAATAGGTGTACAAACTGTACTTTTTTCTGTTTTTTCTCTTAAATGATTGCAAAAGTATTCGAGTAGCATAAATTCCAATCCGTGAAACCTTGCTCCATGAAAGACGAACTCAAGTCACCCAAAACGTGTGTCTGGGAAAGAGCCATGAGCCAACTCCCGACGCTAGGGGGCTATGACTAGTTGGGCAGAGTGCTTAAACGTAAGGGGTCAACTACTCGAAGAAATTAATAAGAGGAAGAACTCGTAGTTTTCATCATCAGATGCTACTCATCCGGTATCTTTATAGTGCAGGGCCAGCTCCGGATACGCGTGACAGGAACTCAGGGCTGCGAGCCTATCTCCTACGCTCAGGGGCTAGACAAGTCTGCCAAAATACACTTGGGATGCTCCACGAGGGCTACTGACCGAGTACTTGCACCAGTCGGGATGACATCTTCCCCGGCTACGCTCCATGTGAGCTGACGATCGACCTCCGGCGCTAGTTGGGGGTCGTATACTACTCGACTAGGTGAGGTACGCTCCATGAGGGTCGCCAGCCGAACCCTCTGCTAATGCAAGCTTCGGGTACCTTGTTCGGCTTTACCGAAGTCAGAGAAGACTTACATCGTCAAAGCGCATCCGGGGTTCTCATGCACCGCGTCACACCTGAGGAGGGCAAGCAGATCCTGCAATATACCTACTCAGGCTTATGTGGCAACCAGGTTGCATCCAGAACGTAAGTTAGAAAGGCTTGCAAATAAGGATTTCTCTAGCTGATTGTGGTTACCGACACGAAAAAACTCATCCTGACATGCGATGGATGATACTTCTATAGAGCTATGCTGGGTAGGTCGGCTCAGGCTGGCTTATTTGGCAGCAGCCACCAAGATATGAGTTCCTACAGTAGCATGCTCCATGTGGGCCGCCCACAGGCTGAGTTGAAATTATAGTGCTGGTGCTACCAATAGGAGCCGATGAGGTAAACAGATATGCTTCATGAGAGCCTTATTGCTAAACATATATGTTTGGGTATCTGTTTTATTCACCAGGTCTCGCAGATATATCCTTACAAGGATCACAAGCTGGTCTTCATTAAAATTGGGGATGCAGGTATTTTTCTCGGGTACACCTGACCACGCCGTGGATTTATTTTCATAAAGTGGTACTCGGCCTACATGCATGGCCATCAGTTGCCATGAGCAACATTATTCCCGCTGACATGATGCGGAGGAGTCTAACTTTCGAGTAGTGCACTACTCGGGAGAGACTATATCCCGCTGACATGATGCGGAGGAGTCTAACTTTTGAGTGGGACGCCACTCGGAAAAGACTATAAACCCCCTTTTTCCAGCTGACATGACGCTGAAGAGTCCCATATACGAGTAGTATCCTACTCGGCAAGACTATAAACACACATTCAGGCTGATATGAAGTCGCAGAGTCCTATATACGAATAGTACCCTACTCGGCAAGACTATAAAGTTTATTCCGGTTGACATGATACCGAAGAATCTCATATACCAGTAGTCATCTACTCGGGAAATATTACCAAGTTAATGATCTTTGACTTTATGTTTAATTGTCTTCACAATTAAGCACAAAGTCGGGGGCTACACCTAATAGGTGCACCTATTCAGCGCATACTATTCATATATCTACATGAAGCCCTTCATAGCCTCGCTGCCAGCTGACATGAAGCAGGACTCGGGAAGAAGACTCACTCAGACAAAGAGTACTCGGGAGCAATGCACTCGGGAAGACTTCACCGTGGAGGATGAGCACTCGGCATCAGCTGTGACTCAACTATGAAGGTCTCAGGGGCTACAGTGGGTGTCATGGGCCCTGGGTACCTCATGACAAGCATATGGGCCACTCCGATAGAGGATGGGCCTAGCCTTGTAGTTAGGGATATAGCCACACTCGGCAGACTTTGCCTTGTACGATAAGGAAAACACAGTCCTAGTTGGGTGCGTTATATCTCTAAGAGGAGATCCCTTGGCTGTAATCCTGTTGGGACTCCTACCTTGTAACCCTGTCCCCCAGTATATAAGGGGAGGCAGGGCGGCCCCTGAGGGCAGGTTGAGTTGGTTCACTAGAATCACCACCGTAAATCCTCAAAGGAATAACACCACAACTGGACGTAGGGTATTACCTCACATCGAGGGCCTGAACCAGTATAAAATCTCTGTGTGTTCCTTTGCAATCCATCAAGTTTCCATCCGCCGAGTAGCCCCATATATTTATTGCCGATGTAAAACATCGACAGTCCACATCAGCGCGACGCCGGGCGGCCGGCTCAAGTCAGTCATATGAGGAGTCACGGCAAACATCACTCGGCAACACCAACAACAACAATCGGCGGTGTCACCAGAACGATCGTCAGCCCAACCAGGACCTCCGAGTTCATCTACAACATGACCTCCGACAAGACATTAATGCCCGGCGCCGTCAACACGAAGAGGACGAGCGCCGCCGACTGGAGGACGAGCATGAGCGTTTCGGCCTCCACCACGAGCGGTTCAACCGCCGCAATTGGAGCTGGAGCCCTCACGAAGATGAAGGTGTTCCAACTTTCACCCACAAGCTACAGGATGTCGACTGGCCATCGGGCTTCAAGCCTATGGGAATCGAGAAATATGACGGCAAAACCAACCCCGAATCCTGGCTCACCGTATATACTCTGGCAATCCGAGCTGTTGGAGGTGACCACAAAGCCATGGCTAACTACCTCCCGGTCGCCCTGGCCGACTCAGCGAGGACATGGCTAACCGGGCTCCCAAGGCAGTCGATCGGTTCCTGGGGAGAACTCAGGGAGTGGTTCATCGCTAACTTTCAGGGCACCTATGAGAGGCCATCTTCCAAGCATGATCTATACCAACTGCACCAGAGGAAGAACGAGTCTCTGCGCGAATTTATCAAGAGGTTCTCCGAGAAGCGCAACCAAATCCCAATGATCAAGGACGAGATCGTCATTGCCACCTTCCGCAAGGGAGTAAAGGACGCCCCGTTCATCGTGAAATTCACTCGGAAGCCTCCAGCCACTATCAGGGCTCTCTTCGACATGGCGAATAAATACGCCGACTTGGCTGAGGCGGTTGCAGAGGCCCTCGATGAGAAGAAAGAGTCCCGGCAGAAGGACCAAAAGGCAAAAGCCGACAACGAGCCATCACAGAACAAGTCCGGCAGCCGCAAGCGGAAGTCGGACAACGAGGTGGCCAACATGGAGCGAACCTGGTCGCGGCCCCCAAGGGACAACGACTACCAAAAAGTCATGAGCGGGCCTTGCCCCTTCCACCCCAAGGGCAAGCACATGGCCAAGGACCGCTTCATGCTTAAGAAGTTTGCTTCCGAGCAGGCTTCATCATCTGGCGCCGACAAGGACAAAGACAAGCCAGATTCGGGCCCGGCTGACGACTTTCAAGATCCCCAAGCCGAGCTCAACCATATCTTCGGAGGGCCGTTTGCGTATGAGTCCAAGCGAAAGCAGAAGCTTACGGCGCGCGATGTCAACATGGTCTCTATAGCAGACGTCCCCTAGTATTTGCGCTGGTCAGAGATGTCCATTACATTCAACCACGCAGATCATCCAGATCGGGTTTCCCACCCGAGACGCTACCCACTCGTCCTAGACCCAGTCGTTAAAAATATCAAGCTGAAGAAGGTCCTCATAGATGGAGGCAGTGCACTCAATATTCTGTTCGCCAAGACTCTAGATGGGATGAAGATCCCTCGTTTAGAGCTGCAGCCGAGTACCGCGCCCTTCCACGCCAGCCTGTCTTCAACACCACTCAGGCAGATAACCTTGCTGGTCACCTTCGGCACGCGGGATAACTTCCGCACAAAAAACATCTGCTTTGAGGTCGCCGATTGCGAGACCGCATACCACGCGATACTCGGACGACCGGTGCTCACCAAATTCATGGCGATACCGCACTATACCTACATGGTGCTCAAAATGCCTGGGCTAGCAGGAGTCCTCTCCCTCCGCAGTGAGTCAAGCAAGCCTTCACCTGCGACAAGGAGAGCTGCGAGTTGGCTCAATCACAAGAGGCGGCAGTCGGACGCAACAGCATTTGGGAAGCCATCTCAACCGAAGTCGAGGATGACCAAGTTCCAGCCAAAAAAGCAGTGAAGTCGGGAATTTCAGTGGACTCTGACATGAAGAAGATCCCCCTGGACCCTTCCGACCCCTCCAAGATTGCCCTAGTCGGGACCGGACTTGACCCCAAATAGGAAGACGCGCTCGTTACCTTCCTCCAAGCCAACAAGGATACCTTCGCGTGGAAACCGTCCAACATGCCGGGCGTACCAAGGGAGGTGATCGAGCACGCCCTCAACATTAAGACAGATGCCAAGCCAGTCAAGCAACGGCTACGGTGCTTCGCACAAGACCGTAAAGATGCTATTCGGGAGGAGATAACCAAGCTTCTCGCAGCCGAGTTCATCAAAGAGGTCTATCACCCGGATTGGCTGGCAAACCCAGTCCTGGTCCAGAAGAAAAAGGTAAATGGCGCATGTGCGTCGACTACACCAATCTCAACAAGGCGTGCCCCAAGGATCCATTGGGTCTACCTAGAATAGATCAGGTGGTGGATTCTACTGCAGGGTGCGAACTTTTCAGCTTTCTCGACTGTTACTCGGGATACCACCAAATCAGCCTCAAGGAGGAGGACTGCCTAAAGACGTCTTTTATCACACCGTTTGGAGCGTACTGCTACATCACTATGCCGTTCGGTTTGAAAAACGCTGGAGCAACGTATCAACGGGCCATTCAGCGGTGTCTCCACACTCAGATCGGGCGCAACGTGGAGGCCTACGTCGACGACGTGGTGATCAAGACCAAGTCCAAAGAAGACCTCATCGCTGACTTGGAAGAAACCTTCCAAAATCTTTGAAGATTCAAGGTGAAGCTGAACACAGAAAAGTGCGCCTTCGGTGTGCCATCCGGCAAGCTACTCGACTTCATCGTCTCGCATCGCTGCATCAAGGCCAACCCAGAGAAAGCCAACGCAATCATGAACATGGCACCCCTAACTAGCCAGAAGGACGCCTAGAAGCTGACATGCTGCATGGCGGCACTCAGCTGGTTTATTTCCTGACTAGGCGAATGGGGCATGCCCTTTTTCAAGCTATTGAAGAAAGCAGACAATTTCCAATGGACTCCCGAAGCCCAGCAAGCCTTCGAAGACTTCAAGACATTTCTCACATCACCACCCGTGTTGGCATCACCCATGCCCCAAGAACCGCTAATGCTATATCTAGCGGCAACCACTCAGGTAGTCAGCACGGTGCTAGTGGTCAAGCGATCTGAACCGGGTCACATCCAAAAAGTTCAACGGCTAGTCTACTTTGTCAGCAAGGTCCTTGCCGACTCGAAGATGAGATATCCACAGGTCCAGAAGCTACTCTATGGCCTACTCATCGCTGTCCGGAAGCTGGTGCACTATTTCCAAGCACATCAAGTCACGGTGGTCACATCGTATCCACTCAGGGACGTCCTGCATAATCGTGAGGCCACCGGCCGAATCGTTAAATGGGCACTCGAGTTGATGGCATTCGACATCACCTTTTAGCAACGGATAGCTATCAAATCACAAGCTCTAGCCGACTTTGTGGCCGAGTGGATAGAAGTTCAAATGCCTACATCAATAGCGAAGCTAGAGTATTGGACAATGTACTTTAACGGTTCTCTACGGATCAGTGGCACTGGGGCCGGCATCGTACTGACATCCCCTACCAGCGAAAAACTCAAGTACGTTCTCCAGATCCACTTCCCGGCTTCCCACAACATCGCCGAGTATGAGGAACTTATCCACGGGCTCCGCATTGCTATATCACTCGGCATTCGCCGACTGGTTGTGCGAGGAGATTCTCAACTAGTGGTAAACCAAGTCGTGAAAGACTGGACATGTCTCGATGACACAATGGCGGCGTACTGTCAGGAGGTCCGGAAGCTGGAAAACAAGTTCGATGGGCTGGAGATAACACATGTCCTACGACAATACAATGATGCTGCAGACGAATTGGCAAACATGGGATCCAAGCGAGAAGCGGTCCCTACAGGGATCTTTGTCGAGCAACTTATGGAGCCATCAGTCAAGAAGAAACCAGTGCTAGAGCAATCGGGAGGCGAACCTACCCCCGCGACAGACGAAGTACTGAACATATGTGAAGACTAGCGGACTCCTATTCTCAAATTTCTCCTAGACGATGAACTCCCAGAAGATCGCAGTCAAGTCGAACAAATTAAACGTCGAAGCAAGAGTTTCCTAGTTGTCAGAGAAGACCTGTACCGAAGAAGTGCATCCGGTGTCCTCATGTGCTGCGTCACCACTGAGAAGGGCAAGCAGATTCTGCAATCGATCCACTCGGGCATATGTGGCAACCATGCCGCATCCAGGAGGTTAGTCAGAAAGGCTTACCAGCAGGGATTTTTCTAGCCAATAGCAGTAACAGACATCAAAGACATTGTTTGCACATGTGAGGGTTGCCAATTCTATGCAAGACAAATCAATCTCCCAGCCCAAGAACTCCAAACAATCCTAATCTCTTGGCCCTTTGTAGTATGGGGGGCTTGACATGGTCAGGCCTTTCAAGAAAGTGCCAGAAGGGTTCACACACTTGTTCGTCGCAGTGGATAAATTCATGAAGTGGATCGAGGCAAAACCCGTTGCTACCATAACAGCGGCACAAGCAAAGGACTTCATCATGAGTATATTATACCGATTCGGGGTCCCTAACCGCATCATCACGGACAACGGTACTTAGTTCACGGGCGGCGTGTTTCAAGATTTCTATGATGACTTCGGCATCAAGATCTGCTATGCGTCTATGGCACACCCGCGGAGCAATGGGCAGGTTGAACGCGCCAATGGTATGGTCTTACAAGGTATCAAGGCTAGGATATTCGACCGACTACAACCATACGTGGGCCGGTGGGTACAAGAGCTCCCATCTGTTCTCTGGTCTCTCAGAACCACGGTTAGTCGGGCAACAGGGCAATCCCCTTTCTTTCTGGTCTATGGTACTGAGGCTATGCTACCAACCGAGTTAGAGTTCGGCTCTCCGCAAGTTCGGGCTTACTCAGAAGACACCTCAAACAATACCTGATTGGTCGAACTAGATCAGTTGGAAGAAGAAAGAGACATCACAATAATCCAGTCGGCAAGGTATCTTCAAGGCCTGCGTCGCTAGCACAATCGTAATGTCCGTGGCCGTGCCTTTTTGGTCAGAGATCTCATCTTGAGAAAAATACAAACCACCAAAGACAGGCATAAACTATCCCCAATATGGGAAGGGCCGTTCATTATAGCCGAGGTCACGCAGCCAAGCGCCTACTAACTGAAGACCAAAGACGGTGCCCTCATCAGCAACTCATGGAATATAGAACAGCTACGTCCTTTCTATACCTGAGTCTTATACTTTCCATGTGTACAGATTTTCTCTGACTCACTACGCCGCTTGTTTCAACCGAGTAGTGAGTCGGGGGCTGCATGTATTATATGTGCTTTGTCAATAATATACGAGCCTGTTTTGCTTAAGTTATGAAGTTTTGCAATGACTTTGTTATGTTTGCCCGAGAACAGCTTCCTATGGTGAACAACACAGACTATATAGTCGGGTAAAACTAATGACAACTGAGTAATAATTCAGAGCTTGGCGGCATTGCACATATATTTACACATGTCTTTACAAAAATTCATATACACCGACTGCATGATGGACTGTTCTTACATACCCAGGTCTCAGGTGATCACCTCTGCAGTCGGCCTCACCTTGGCTATCAGCTCCAGCGCCTCTTCAGGTGTCGTCTCCTTGGCGAATCCCTCTCCGATGGCTTTAATGTCTGCCCTGGGGTAGATGGACTTGGTCATCGCCAGGGTTTGGGTCACACCGACAACAGTACGCTCATCCGAGTACCTCTTCAAGATACTCGGTGCTTCGTTAAGGCGTGCCTGCACCTGAGACACCATGTTGGAACTAGTTCCCACATAACGAGGATCCATCACATCAAGGAGCTCTTGCACGGACTCGTCAAGGATCTCTTGTGACTCCTTGATGACCTTTATCTCCTCTTCAAAAGCCTGAAATTGGATTTGGCCATTGGCTCTAGCAACTGCCCAGGTTCACCAACAAGTAAACTTGTTAGGCAAAATTGCAGACATAGTACTTAATGGATTGGTTAAGATCATTGTCAGAAGCGAAGACTTACTTTCATAATCTGCCTCCCACTTGGTTTTGGCCTTCTCTAGTTCAGCTTTTTCTTTCTCGAGCTTGGCGTTGGCCTTCTTCAAGTCGGCCTTCTGTTTCTCAAGCTCGGCCTTGGCCCTTGTCAAGTCGGCCTTGTCTTTTTCAAGCTCGGCCTTGGCTCTCTCGGCCTTCTTCAGCTGGATTTCTCCCTCTATTCGGGTCTTCAGCTCAGCTTCGAGGGCTGCACGTCAGAATAGTCAAGTGCTCAACATTGCAGTCAGGACACAATTGGGCAATCGGGAAACAACACAGCTGGAGAAATATACTAAGGGCTCAGTCAGGAAGACGTTTAGGAGACTTACTTCCAATCTTCTTGGCTTGGTCCCAATTTTCGTCCCTAAGCTGATTGACGGCTCCCTTCAGCCAAGACTCCCTCCCCTGGTGGCGCTGCTCCAATTCGACTTTTAATGCCCGGAGCTGGTCCAATTCTTGGAGCTAGGGGGCAACCCGGGTCAGGACCTCATTCATCCTCTCCGAGCGGTCAACAATTTTTTGCTCGAGGAGAAACAGTGCAAATCAGAGTCAAGCGTTAGAACACTCGTGAAAGGAGGACTACCAAGACTCCAATACGGTGAAATTCATACCTTAATCCCCTGGGACTGCGGCATGAAGCAAGTCTTCACGCTCCTTCTCTACCGCAACCTCATCATGCTTATAACTCTTCGCAGTTCCATCGGCGGCCACCCAACGGAATGTCCTCGGGAACTTGCAGGGAGGGGCTTCGAGCCTGGGGAGGTCCGGTCTTTCCGAAGACAACGACGACGATGACGATGGCGACAAGGACGGCGACGGGGTCCTGGCCCTCAACTCGGCAGCCTCCGGGGCCTCGAGGGCTGGCTCAGGGGCTGGAGCGACAACTTCGGCAACCGTCCCTTGGTCGGCCATCGTCGGTGGCCCTACAGTTGGGGTGATCTCAGTTGTCGCAACTAGGACCATCGTCGGCTCAGCAGGTGTGCTCGCTGGCACTGGCTCAGCTAGGGCTAGCTCAACAACGAGAGTAGCCGGAGTGGTCTCCTTGAGATCAATGTCGGCTCGCTTCCTACGTAACGAGTCAGATATCAAAACGCTACCATGCCGAACAAGATTTTCAGAAGACCCAGAGCAACTTACCTCTTGGAGAAATTAAGCCTCTATCCGGGGGATCCAGAGGTTGGCACTGGAGGGCCGCTGGCTGTCGGGCTTGAGGGCACGGTAGTCGGCGGTGGTGTTTCTGTCCTAGTCGACCCCACTCGCGGTGCAGCTGGCTAGGGTGCCCGAGTACTTGGCGGCGCCATTCTTGGGCTTGCTGTTGCTAAGCCTGGCAGCCCTGGACCTGACCTTATACTCGGTGGCGCTCATATTGGGCTTGATGATGCTGAGCTCGACTGCGCTGGTCCCAGTCTGGGACTCGGCGGCCTGGGGGCTGTACCGGCGGTGTCTTTTATCTTCAAACTCCCGGCTACGACACTTGGCCTCATAACTTTCTTCTTGCCCTCGTCTACAACAGGCCTCTTCCCTACTCTCTTGGAGTCGGGCTGGGCAGCAGAAGGACTTCTCAGCCTCTTCTTTGATTTCATGGCCGATAATGTTCGGGAGTCGTCATTGAACTCCTGACACGTCTGCAAGCAGTTCAACAATATATGTTACACATTGCAGAGCCAACTTGGGCATATATCTGCAAGCATTCACCACAGATGAACTACAAGACAACATCAGCAAGGGTTACCTTTGGGCGCGGCCTCTTTCGGCTATAAGCCGCCACAGACCGATCTGTGTCTTCAGTTTCAACCACCCCACTGGCAAAGAAATCCAGCAGGATGTTGGTCACCTTGTACTTGTCCATCAGGTCGGAGTATTCCCGGCTGGGATCACCTTTGCCCTTGTAGTCCCAGCCGAAGTGACACCTCAGCTTCAGCGGCCTGATGCACCGAGTCAAGAAACGTCTAGCCACCCATGGACCAGTCAACCCGGCTCTCTTTAGCTTGTCAATCCTGCCAACAAGTATGTTAACCTGCCCCATTTCTTCAGAGCTAGGCAAAGATGACCACTTGGCAATAACCACTAGGGGCAAACCCATAAAAGGGAGAAGGCTTGGCTCAAGATTAGAACAATAAAACCATTCCTTATGCTAGCCCTTGAGAGAAGATTTCAGGGGAATATTGAAATAGATCCTCTTCATCTCACTCTTGAGTTGGATACCGGCTCCCCAATCACTTGGATTTTGCTCTTGGAGGGCTGGTGCTTGATATGGAACAAGTGTTTGAACAGATTCAGATGGGGTTCCACACCCAGGAAGCACTCACAAAGAGTCACGAATATGGATATTTGCAAGATCGAGTTGGGATTAAGATTCACCAACTCGAGTTCATAAAAAGTAAGAAGCTGGCGGAAGAACTCGGAAGATGGAAGAGAAAGACCCTGGTTGAAAAAAGAGGTTAAAACAACGGTCTCACCGTCCTGGGGCTCCAGAACCGATTCACCTTCAGCCGGACGCCAGTTGATGACATCGTGGCTCTACAACCTCAGCTGCTTCTCTAGAAGCTTCAGCTTAGCTGACCCGTAATCCGAAGTTGGCCAGACTTCGTCTGACGCGTCCACGAAATCTGAAGCCCTCGGCATGGTTGGGGATGAGAAGATTTAGGGGAAATGTTGCTGGAGGTTTGGAATGGACAAGGAAGAGCGGAATCGCCCAAGTTCCAATGGGGAAGAGCAAGCAATGGCGAACCCTAGCGGAGCGGGAGGCAAAATTTCGGCGCGGAAGCTAGAAGATGAAACGATTGGTGGATTGGAGAAGATGAAGGAATCTTTTCTCTCTCTCCCCGCCTTTTATAGAGCCGTTTCCGATTCGTGGGCTTGGGCCTACAAAGTCGGTACTGGGCCACCAAGACATGAGTTTCTACAGTAACACGCTCAATGTGGGCTACTCACTGGCTGTGTTAAAATCGCAGTGCTGGTGCTACCAACAGGAACCGATGAGGTAAACAAATATGCTTCATGAAGGCCTAATTGCTAAACACATATGTTTGGGTATCTGTCTTATCCGCCAGGTATTGAGGATATATCCTTATAAGGATCACAAGCTAGTCTTCATCAAAATTGGGGATGCAAGTATTTCTCAAGTACACCTGACCACGCAATGGATTTAATTTCATAAAGTGGTACTCGGCTTACATGCTTGGCTACCAGTTGCCATGAGCAATATTACTCTAGCCGACATGACGCTAAAGAGTCTAACTTCCGAGTAGTGCACTACTTGGGAGAGACTATAAATATTTTCTTCCAGCTGACATGAAGCTGAGGAGTCTAACTTCCGAGTGGGACGCCACTCGGGAAAGACTATAAACACCCTTTCCAGTTGATATGAAGCTGAAGAGTCCTATAAACGAGTGGCATGCTACTCGGCAAAGACTATAAATCATATTCCGGTTGACATGATACGGAAGAGTCTCATATACCAGTAGTATACTACTCAGGAAAGACTACAAGGTTAAAGATCTTTGACTTTATGTTTAATTGTTTTTACAATTAAGCACAAAGTCGGGGGCTACACCTAATAGGTGCGCCTATTCAGCGCACACTATTCAAACTTCTACATGGAGCTCTTCATAGCCTCGCTGCCAGCTAACATGAAACAGGACTCGAGAAGAAGAAGCACTCAGACAAAGAGTACTCGGGAGCAATGCACTCGGGCAATCTTCACCATGGAGGATGAGCACTCGGCATTAGCTGTGACTCAACTATGAAGGTCTCAGGGGCTGCTGTGGAGGCCATGGGCCCCGGGTACCTTATCACAAGCATATGGGCCACTCGGATAGAGGGTGGGCCTAGCCTTGTAATTAGAGATATGATAGAACCCAACAGACTTTGCCTTGTATGGTAAGGAATATACAGTCCTAATCGGGCAAGTTATATCTCTAAGAGAAAATCACTTGGCCGGAGTCCGGCTAGGATTCCTACCTTGTACCCTTGTCCCCCTGTCCCCCAGTATATAAGGGGAGGCAGGGCGCCCCATGAGGGCAGATGCACACAAATCCTCAAAGGAATAACACCACAACTGGATGTAGGGTATTACCTCACATCGAGGGCCTAAACCAGTATAAATCTCCCCGTGTTCCTTTGCAATCCACCGAGTTTCCATCCGCCGAGTAGCCCCATATTCATATTGCCAGTGTAAAACATCGACACGGCGCTAGCCAAGTTCATGGCAGTGCCACATTATACCTACATGATGCTAAAGATGCCAGGGCCAGCCGGAGTTCTTTCTCTTCGTAGCAATGTCAAGCAAGCCTTCACCTGCGATAAGGAGAGCTGCGAGTGTAGAGGCCATGGGCCCCGGGTACCTCATTACCAGTATATGGGCCACTCGGATAGAGGATGGGCCGAACCATGTAATTAGAGATAAGATAGAACCCAGCAGGCTTTGCCTTGTATAATAAGGAAATATAGTCTTAGTCGGATAGGACTCTATCTCTAAGAAGGAAATCCCTTGGTCGTATCCGGCTGGGATCCTTATCATGTACCCCTGTCCCCTAGTATATAAAGGGAGGCAGGGTGCCCCTCAGGGCAACGGGAACAAGATCATCGATCATCAAAACACCTCAGAGAAATAACACCTCAACTAGACATAGGGTATTACCTCACATCGAGGGCCTGAACCAGTATAAATCCTCTGTGTTCCTCTGCAATCCACCGAATTCACCTTCGCCGAGTACCCCTATAGTTTTATTGCCGGTGCAAAGCATCGACAGTTGGCACGCCAGGTAGGGGCTCCGGCGAACTCCTCATCAGTAGATTCGATGGATTCAACCAACGGAGTCAACAGCAACAAGTTCTCCCCTGGAGACGCAATGACCTTCGGGAGCTTAGATTTCATTGCCGATCAACTCGGCAATCTCACCTTGGCTGAGGCAGATCCAATCTTGCCACCCAAGGAACTAGCCGACATTGCGCCAGTTGGCCCACAGGACACCGCCATCTCCTTCGACGACTTACTGCGGCAGTCCTTCACATCGCCGAGCATCGGGACAACCCTCTCCTTCGGCGTCCGACTTGCGCTAGGCCTTGAGCCAGCCCGGGTTGGGCCGAGAAGGGGAGAGGTCGTCAATCTCCCTCAGAGCTCCGGCGACGCTGCGCATCTATACCCTGCGCAGCAGACCCGATCTCCAGCAATTTAGTTTGGACGCGGCCAAGCGCCGTTTCAGATTGGATCTAGAGAGGTCGGAGTTGTCCTTACTCCGATAAACTATTCGGAGTCCGACACCAAGTCGGACAGCGGTTCGAGCGCTAGTTCGGACTCTAATTCGGCAAGTTTCCTCCTCTCCCGCGAGATCTTTATGGCTTCAACACCACCTTCCGAGGTACGCCGACTACAAGAGGAGCAACAGGAGGAGGCACGCCGACTACGACAAGAGGAGGCCAACCACGAGGCCCGCAATGACGGGCTACGCCAGGCTGGGCGAATCGCTCAGCAATAAATCCTCTAAACCAAAATTGGCGACCACGATGTCTTCGTCATGTCACAATAGAACGTTGTGGCCACTGCAACTCTGCTGGACACACTCCAGCTCGGGCCTGATCACCTGGCCACCTCGACTATTGCCAAGATCAAGGCGATGATCACAGCTGCTGCCTGTCAGCAGCAACAGCAGTTGGGCGACACAGTTATACCGACCAATCGGTCGGGTTCTCCGGCGGCAGGCTCATCTGCTTCAACGCGACGCTGGGCGGCCGGCTCCAGTCGGCAACGCGAAGAGTCCCGGCAAACAACGCTCGGCAATACCAATGATGACAACCGGTGACGTCGCCAGTAAGATCGCTGACCCAATCAAGACCTACGAGTGCGACTGCACCGCGACCTTCGCCACACCTTAAATGCTCGACGCGAAGAACACGAAGAAGATGAACGCCGCCGACTGGAGGACGAAAAGGAGCGCTTCGGTCTCCACCACAAGCGGCTACACCGCCAAGATCGGAGTCGGAGCCCTCACGAAGACGAAGGCATCCCAGCCTTCACTCGGGAGCTACAGGACGTCTTTTGGCCGACTAGCTTTAAGCCCACCGGGATTGAAAAGTACGACGGCAAGACAAATCCCGAGTCTTGGCTCACCGTTTACACCATAGCAGTTCGAGCTGCTGGGGGCGACAGCAGAGTCATGGCTAACTACCTCCCAGTCGCGCTAGCCGACTCGGCGAGGACATGGCTGACAGGCCTCCCGAGGCGGTCGATCGGTTCCTGGGGACAACTCAGGGAGCGGTTCATCGCTAATTTCCAGGGGACCTACGACAGACCAGCTTCGGAGCACGATCTTTATCAGCTGCACCTGAAGAAAAACAAGTTTTTGCGTGAATTCATCAAAAGGTTTTCTAAAAAGCGCAACCAAATTCCAACTGTCCAAGACGAGGCCGTCATCACCGCCTTTCGCACGGGGGTAAAAGATGCCCCGCTTATCGCAAAATTCACTCGAAAGCCACCATCCACAGTCCAGGCTCTATTCGACATGGCCAACAAATACGCCGACTTGGCCGAAGCAGTCGCTGAGGCCCTCGACGAGAAGAAGGAGCCCCGACAGAAAGACCAGAAGGCAAAAGCCGACAACGAGCCGTCTGGAGTCGGAGAACGAGGTGGCCAACATGGAGCGCAGTCGGTCGCGGCCCCCGAGGAACAACGACTACCAGAAATTTGGTATGGCTCTATAAAAGATTCGGTTAAGAAGAAAATTACAGTTAACTAACGGGAGTTGATCCAAAAGGGACCGAATCCAAGAAGAAGCCGTGAAGACCACACGTGGCAATTAATTATTGTATGTATTAATTAGGCAAGTGCTGGTATTTATCTTTAGGAGACCTGGTATCGTGTCTGATCGGGTCCTGTTAGTGTTTCCTTTTGTGTTTAGGAAATCTTGTACCGTGTCCAATAAGGACTCGTAGCTGAGATGCCCGTGGGGCTAGTGCCTTGTGATGAGCGATTGACAACACGGTGTGCGTGTGACGTGTCTCTTGGCAGGCTGTGGTTGCAGGTGACAGGTGGAGACTAATCATGCGGCAATCTGTGAAGAACGGGGATAGGATGCCATGCTGATGAACCGCGGGGCGGTGAAGGGTGGTTCGACACTCGCGTTCGAGGGACGGAGATTGTGCGGTGTACGTCTACTGTATCTGGCTACACGGCGGGAGGACGTCAGTGGACGGTTTCTTGGTTGAGCCATAAAACCAAGGATGTACCGGGACGCTCGTGCGGCGGGCGTGGCTGAAGATGGAAATTTCCGGCGATCGCGATATGATTTCGGATGGTCGTGCGGCGACATCGCGAGGATCACATCGTGGAGATGGAGGGATCGCGAACATCGCGGAATTTGACATGGAGGACGTGATTGATTGGATATGATTATCATGCCATTACGTGTCGTTTAAGTCGCGTAATGACAGTTTTGTAATTTAGGTGGGCCACCTTTTTGGAGATATAAATATGTGGCACCTAGGGTTGAGAGAGGTGGGGCTTTTTGGGATTTTTGGGGCGAGCTACTGTTCACGTGAACAGTACCCGTGCCTAGGGTTCTAGGGAACACACCTTCTCTCTCGATCTAGCCTAGGTCTTCAAGTCTAGAGAGAGATTTTTATTGATCTCTCCAATCAAGAGAGGGAGGACGATCGGGCGGAGGCTAGATGCAGTTCTGTAGAACAATTACTGGAGTTAATCATTCATCTTGGTGAATTGTTCTTTTTTGTTTGCATCTACTTTTCTGTTCTTTTTGTTTGCATCTACTTTTCCTACTGTCTGCTGCCAGTGACCTCACGCGCGCCGTCGCGGAGTCAAGTTTCTGCTGTCCGCTGGGTGTCGTTGCCGTTCCCTGCTGCTGCTGGTCGAGCACGCCAGGACGGGAGTTCAGCACCTGCTATTTGCCGGCCACCAGCAAGCTGCTGTTGTCGCTACTGCACGCAAGGTGTTTGAGGAATTCTTTACAGGGCAGTTTTGAGCTGTCTTAATTATTTTTGCTTCTGCCGGCTTGGAGAACTTGTTTAATCGTTCCTAAGATTATTACACCACTAGTTGGGGTAAGTAATCTTGACGATTGATTGAGAGGGGCGTTGGGTTGAAATTTGGGACATAGGCCGAGTTTCTTTTTGAAAGAAATTTTTATAGGCTCCCATTCACCCCCCCTCTGGTCGCCTGTTTCGGTCCTTCAGTAGCAACTCGGGGTATAAATACGTATGCCCGGGTGCTTTGTAAGATATCTACATCAATCAGATCAATACAATTTCGGCGCATCGCCACCCCTTCGACGGGTTCTTGCTTCTCGAGCCGGGCTAGATCGGTTAAGTTCAATCTCCTGCGAGAGGGTAAGTCTCGTCACCCCGGACACCGCATCGGCTAGGACTTCCTCGGTTAAGTCCGATATTCTAGTTGGTTCAGGGTGGATGGCTTACCACGATATATCTATTTTATCTATGGCTGCATCAGTTTAGTTTGACCTCATAGATCGACTAGGTATATCACATCACGCGTGCACAGATCGTATCGGCTTACTGGGTGTAACTTATCGACAGTTTGTGCTGCATCGGTTAGGTCTGACCTATTAAACTGCCTCCGATAAGTTATTCCTGCTAGGTTGATATTTTCTGTGTAAGTGTTTTATCGGAATGTATAGCCGATAAGTTATCATATAGTTCATCACGATCGCATTAGATCTATCGGACTATCGAGGTCTTGTTATCGTCACCAGTCTGTGCTGCAATGGTTGGGTCCGATCTACTAGACTGGTAATAATAACTTTACTCTTAATAAGCCGATGAGTTTTATGCGATGTTTTATCAGAGTGCTTAGCCGATAAGTTATCTTTATATCCAGCCGATTTGCCACAAACATTTAGAAAATCGCTGCTAACCCGGGCACGGGCATGAACAACAGGTAAGGACCCGGGCGCGAGTACAGGCAAGGACCCGGGTACGGGCACGGACAGCAGGCGAAGATTCGGGCGCGGGCACGAGCAAGGGCCCGGGCACGGGTGCGGGCAGCACCTTTGCGGCGACGCTAGTAATTTTAATCACAATCGGCTGGAGTTCATTTAATCTATTTATTTATGCATTCTGCCTATTTATTTTATCAGTTTATAGCCGATTTTTGAATATCCCTTCGGCAATCGGCTAGTTTGATATTTGCTTATTATTATGTTACTGCTCATGCCATCATCGGCTTCGAGTCCGTGTATAAGTTCTACAGTTCATATCGGCCATCGGCCGATGAGACGAGTCAAGATCGGCTTCCAGCCGATTGGCTCATTGATCTAATATTTTCTATCTCCTTGTCAATTGCAGGGTCAAATTGACTGGCACGCCTACGAACCTCAAGATTTTAGGACCTGCATTAGAGTGAAGCAAATCTCCCAGGCCTTCACGTGTCTCCAGGCGCCGAACGGCCCCCGGCGGTTTTCGGTGTCAACACGTTTTTGGCACGATTGGTGGGACACGAAGTTTTAACACAAAGTTTCAATCCGAAGTTTCAAGATGGCTGGAAAAGAGATCAAACAAAACAATATGATTCCGGTCAACATGGAAGATTTAACAGATGAGCAAAGACAGCAAGTCGAGCAGAATATGGCAAATTTTCAAAAACTTTGCTTGGAATCCTTTAGCATGACAAGACAAGGGCCGATTCAGAAGACGCAGTTTCCAAAACCAGTTCTGTTTGGTGAATTGAGCCGCACACCACCTGAAAGTCCACCAGTAAAACCCTTACAAGATATGGTAAATGAAGCAGTGCATCATGCACTCATCAATCAATCAGGGATCCTAGTGAACACGCTTCATAATCTCATAAAGAAGACGGTGGATGGATCAATTGTCCAAGAGCCTACTCGAGGTCCTGTCTATCTCCTGCCAAAGATGGAGCCCAATCAGGTTACTTATGGGATAAACAGAGACGTGCCGGAGAACCTGTTTACGTAGAATCAGGCTGGGGGGCAACAGGATATTCCTGCTGTATACCATCGGTCTGCTTATTATGGGGGATATCAACAGAATTACCCAGGTGGCATTGCCGATCCAGGTAGTTACCAGAGAGAGTATCCTAGACAGAATCGGCAACAAACTCCACCAGTGCAGTATCAACAAGACAACCCGAGGGAAGAGGATTTATCAACAAGGGTTGCAGAAATAGTAAGGGAACAATTTGGGATCAAGCCCAAGGAACAAACATTTATGTATCGGCATCCATATCCCGAGTGGTTTGACAGAGTGCCATTGCCACACCGATACAGGGTTCCAGATTTTTCCAAGTTCTCAGGGCAAGACAACACATCTACAATAGAACATGTCAGCCGATTCCTGGCACAGTGCAGAGAGGCATCGGCTGAAGAGGCTCTGAGAGTTAGGTTTTTCCCCTTGTCACTATCTGGATCAGCTTTTACATGGTTCTCTTCATTAACTCCAAACTCCGTTCGGGGATGGGCCGATCTAGAGAAACAGTTTCACAAATACTTCTTTGCTGGAATTCATGAGATGAGACTGACAGATCTAACATCGATTAGGCAAAGACCAGATGAAACAGTACCGGAATATATTCAGCGATTTCGGGATGTTAGAAACCGATGTTACAGTCTGAACCTGAGCGATGGACATCTAGCCGACTTGGCTTTCTAGGGTCTTTTAGCGCCAATCAAAGAGAGATTTTCATCACAGGAGTTCGAGTCCTTGGCGCACCTGGTACAGAAAATATCGGCTCATGAAAGCCGATTTCAAGAGGCGAAGAAAGATAAATATCAGAGAAGGGTTGCTCAGGTACAGGTTTATTCATCGGACTCAGACGATGAGGGGTCCGATGCTGAGGTCGGATTGGCGGAGTGGGCTAGGAACAAAAAATTAGTATCATGCCCATGGTTCAAGGATATCGGTAAGGAGGAGCGATATGACTTTGACATTAATAAAGCCGATAAAATCTTTGATCTACTGTTACAGGAGAAGCAGATACAACTTTTGCCAAATCACGTAATTCCATCAGCCGAAGAACTGAAGAAGAAAAGATATTGCAAGTGGCACAATACTATATCGCATCACACCAACGAGTGCAAAGTTTTTCGGCAACAAATTCAATCAGCTGTTGAGCAGGGGAGAATCAAGTTTGAAGACAAGAAGCCGATGAAAATCGACGGACACCCGTTCCCCGTGAACATGGTTTATGCAGGGTCATCGTCAAAGACTCGAGCTGATGAAGGAAGGCATATGGATCATGGAAAATCAAGCATTACTTCATCAGGCATGATAGAGAAATATTCAAAGTACGAAGAGCAGTGGATTGAGCCGGATAGGGAGAGATTTAATCCACATTGGGATTGTCCGTTCTTCCGATTCTGCTGGGATCAAGGGATGAGATTGCCATCAATTGAAGATTGCCCTGAGTGCAATAATCTGAGATTTTAGCGGGATCAGCAGGGAAGTCTTTCGCAGGATCGGCCACTCAGGAGACAGGCATTGGTACATAGCCGATTAGGGCCGGTCCATGAAGAATTCTTTGAAGAAAATAAAGAGGAAGTGCATGAAAAACAAGTCCAAAATCCTCAGTGGTGTCCTAGCGGAATATTCATGAAGAATCAGAAGAAAAGGGCACAACGGCTACGACACCGAGAGCAACAGGAAGAACAGAGGCAATATCAAGAGGAAGCCGATCATCGTCACAAGAGGACTAAACAAGTATGGCGTGTGAAGAGGAAGGATGATGAAGGTCCATCGGCTCCAATAAATATGGTTTTCTTTTTGCCCCGAGAATACAAGGCGCTTTCATCAAACGAAGAAGGCAATGAGGAAGTTTTCGCTTAGCTAATGTTGCAACCCGATCAGGCCATATTTGATAAACCTGAGGAGTCAGAGCATCGGCACTTAAAGCCATTATATATCAAGGGCTATGTGAATGGGAAGCTGATGACGAAGATGCTGGTTGATGGGGGAGCAGCTGTTAATCTAATGCCTTATGCTACATTTTGAAAATTAGGGAAGACTGCCGAAGATTTGATCAAGACAAATATGGTGCTAAAAGACTTTGGTGGGAATTCATCAGAGGCGAAAGGCGTGTTAAACGTAGAGTTGACAGTGGGAAACAAGACATTACCTACCACGTTTTTTGTTATCGATGGAAAAGGGTCATATAGTCTGCTTCTTGGAAGGGATTGGATTCACGCGAACTGTTGCGTGCCCTCAACGATGCATCAATGTTTGATACAGTGGCAAGGAGATCAAGTCGAGGTGGTCCTAGCAGATCGGTCAACCAACATTGCAATGACCGATTTGCCGGTTTGGGAAGCTGATGGAGTTGATTGCTTGTCTGGAAAAACGTGGGAAGGGGATTATCTCAAGGTCACCAGGCAAGGGATACAGCCGATTTAGCAAGTCGGCTCTGAGCTGTTACTCTAATGGGCTCTATTGAAGATTTCGAAGGAAAGCTGGGTCAAGGGTTTACGTCGGCCGATGATTTAGAGGAGATCGACATAGGACCAGGAGATAAGCCAAGGCCGACGTACATAAGCAAAAAGTTATGTCCTGAACTTCGAGAAGAATTGATAACACTGTTGAAGGAGTATCGGGATTGTTTTGCCTGGGAGTATCATGAGATGCCAGGATTAAGCCGATCAATTGTTGAACATCGGCTACCCATTAAACCAGGATATCGGCTGTTCAAACAGGCTCCAAGGAGATTCAAGGCAGAATTATATGAGCCGATCAAAGCGGAAATCACAAGGTTATATGATGCCAAGTTTATAAGGCCGTGTCGATATGCTGAGTGGGTTTCTAATATCGTCCCGGTGGAAAAGAAGAATGGAAAATTGAGGATATGTATCGACTTCCGAGATTTAAATAAAGCTACCCGCAAGGATGAATATCCAATGCCGATAGCAGATTTATTGGTAGATGCAGCATCAGGCCACAAGATTATTAGCTTCATGGACGGTAATGTGGGATACAATCAGATTTTTATGGCAAAGGAAGATATACACAAGACTGCGTTTCGGTGTCCTGGAGCGATCGGCTTATATGAGTGGGTAGTAATGACATTTGGATTAAAAAGTGCCGGTGCGACTTATCATAGGGCGATGAATTATATATTTCATGATCTCATCGGCTTGCTAGTGGAAATTTACATTGATGATGTGGTGGTTAAGTCTAAGAGTGAGGAAAGCCATATAGCCGATTTGCGGAAAGTGCTGGAAAGGGCCAAGAAATACGGACTAAGGATGAATTCCAATAAATGCACTTTTGGTGTATCGGCTAGGCAGTTTCTTGGTTTTATGGTTCATGAGCGAGGAATTGAAGTTAGTCAAAGGAGCATCAGAGCCATTAAGACTACAGAGCCACCAGGCAACAAAACAGAGTTACAGTCATTGATCAGCAAGATTAATTTTGTAAGGAGATTTATATCAAATTTGTCAGGTAGAATTGAATCTTTTACTCCGTTATTGAAGTTGAAAGCCGATCAAGAGTTCGTGTGGGGGGCAGATCAGCAGAAGGTATTTGATGGAATTAAGAGTTATTTGAGTTCCCCACCTGTTCTAATTCCGCTGCAGAAAGGAGTGCCGTTCAAGTTATATTTATCAGCCGATGAGAAATCCATCGGGTCTGTTTTAATTCAAGAGTTTGAAGGCAAGAAGCGAATCATGTTCTATTTAAGTAGAAGACTTTTGGATGCAGAAACTAGGTATCCTGCAGTGGAGAAATTATGCCTTTGTCTATATTTCTCATGAACGAAGTTAAGGCATTATATCCTATCGGCTGAGTGCACGGTAGTTTGCAAGGCCGATGTGGTGAAGTATATGCTGTTGGCTCCAGTTTTGAAAGGGCGAGTTGGTAAATGGATCTTTACCTTGACCGAATTTGATTTGAGATATGAATCGACTAAAGCGATCAAGGGACAGGCGGTGGCCGATTTCATTGTGCAACATAGAGGGGTTCACGAAGATTATGTGGAGCCGATCCCATGGACTTTGTTTTTTGATGGATCAGTTTGCAAGCATGGATCTGGTATCAGATTGGTCATTGTATCGCCTCGGGGGGCAAGTTTCGAGTTTGCATTTACAATTAAACCTTATCAGACCAATAATCAGGCAGAATACGAGGCGGTGTTGAAAGGACTTCAACTTTTAAAGGAGATCGGAGCCGATATCATAGAGATTGTTGGTGATTCTTTATTGGTGATCAAGCAGTTGTCTGGGGAATATGAGTGCAGGGATGATGTTTTGAGATCATATTATGAGGAATGTACAGATTTGTTGAAAGATTTCAAGATGGTATCAATGGATCATATCCCTAGGGAGCAGAATTTAGAGGCCAATAATCTTGCACAGATTGCTTCTGGTTATCGGCTGAATAGACAGGTTGAGGTTGAAATAGCCGATAACGATATTCAGGATAAAGCCGATGATTGGAGACAGGAAATAATTGGTTATCTACAAAATCCGTCGCAATCGGTTTCCAGGAAGCTTCGGTATAAGGCTACTAAGTATGTGTTGCTTGATGGGGACTTATATTATCGGACTTTTGAGGGAGTTCTGCTGAGATGCCTGAATTTGGAAGAAGCCAAAGTGGTTATGTGCGAAGTGCATGAGGGCGTTTGTGGAACTCATCAATCGGAATTTGGAAGAAGCCAAAGTGGTTATGTGCGAAGTGCATGAGGGCGTCTGTGGAACTCATCAATCGGCGCATAAGATGAAGTGGTTGCTGAGAAGAGTAGGATATTTTTGGCCGACAATGCTGGAAGATTGCTTCAGGTACTATAAAGGATGTCAAGATTGCCAGAAATTTGGAAATATACAACGAGCACCAGCATCGGCTATGAATCCTATCATTAAACCATGGCCGTTCAGAGGATGGGGAATTGACATGATCGGCCAGGTTTTTCCTCCATCAAGTAAAGGACATAAGTTCATATTGGCAGCGACCGATTATTTTACGAAGTGGGTAGAAGCGATTCCTCTGAAGAAAGTTACATCCAAAGAAGCGATCGAGTTTGTAAAGGAGCACATAATTTATTGGTTTGGGATTCCTCAGACGATAACTACTGATCAGGGATCTATTTTCGTGTCTGATGAGTTTCAACAGTTTGCTGCCAGTATGGGAATCAAGTTATTAAATTCATCACCTTATTATGCTCAGGCTAATGGACAGGCGGAAGCTTCTAATAAGAGTTTGATCAAGTTGATTAAGCGGAAGATTGATGAGCAGCCCCGACGATGGCATACTACGTTAGCCGATTCATTATGGGCCTATCGGATGGCATGTCATGGATCTACCCGGGTGCCACCGTACCAACTGGTCTATGGACATGAAGCAGTTTTGCCTTGGGAGACTAACATCGGCTCTAGGAGGATTTCTTTGCAAGATCAATTGACAGCCGATGATTATTATAACTTAATGACAGATGAACTTGAAGACTTGGCTCAGAATCGGTTAAGGGCACTGGAGAGGATTAAGGAAAACAAAGCTAAGGTAGCTAGGCATTATAACAAAAAAGTGGTGAATAAATCGTTTACTGAGGGAGATCTTGTACGGAAATTGATTTTGCCGATCGGGTCTAGAGATAATAAGTTTGGAAAATGGTCGCCTAATTGGGAAGGGCCCTATCGGATTAATCATTTTGTGCCTGGTAATGCCTATATACTAGAAGATCTTGGGGGGACGGAGTTTGCTAAAGCGCTTAATGGGAAATATCTCAAGAAGTACTATCCGAGCGTTTGGATTAACTCTTGAATCGGCTGGATGCGGCCGATTTCTAAGTTCAGAAAGCCAATGTTTTTGCATCACCTAAAGATAGTCGATATTGATTGATATCGCCTTTAGATCAAATAGACAAGAAATACTAAGGGACAATTGAGACAAGCAACAGTGCCGATTAGATTATGTTACAGCAAAAAATGATCGGTGTGTTCCGGAGCAACATCAATAGTATTAAGGTTTTACAAAAAGTGCTGAATTTTTTCGATCGCGCGCAGGAGGATCTAGTCAATCTCATTGATGGCGCGAATGTCGTCTTCATCGGAGCCCGGGATGATCTTCAGATTTTTGCGCCGATGAACGACTTGACGCACCGTTGCTACGACCTTGGCCTCCTGGTCTTGTATAGCTTGTGGTAGGCCGATGAGTTGGGATACTGTTGTTTCAAGATCCTTACGAACTTTTTCAAGTTCTGCCAGCAAATCGGCTTCCTTTTTCTTCAGTTGGTCCAGCTTGGATTGGAGCTCTTGAGGGGCGGTTACCATATCATCAAACTTTTTCTTCTCTATTTGGGCTGACAGCCGGTCGGCTTGGATATCTTGGGTTGTCTTCTCTTGGTCAGCACGATCGGCTATGCGCTGTCTGAGCTTGATGAGTTTGAATCTATGAGATTCCAGATATGCCGCGGGAGTCAGTGCGTCGATAAGTTCTTCGGGCAAATGATGTTCAATATCTGCAAGTCTTGCCCGGATCGGCCCGCAATCTTCCACTAGCGCGTCGATCGGATTTTCCAGCCGACTGATGATGCTCGTTAAGTATTCGCGCACATCGGCTGGGAAGGATGGTTTGGTTGCCGCGCTGGTGGCTATTGCTTCTTCTGCCTCTAAGTACTTGCCGATGTCAAAGGAGAACAAATCGGCTAAGGACTGCAAATTGACATCGGTGAGAGAATCAGTGGAGTTAAAGGCAAAGTATGGGTATAAAGAGATTACCTGAGGAAGGGCATCGGCAGCTTGGGTGGCATCGGCTTCAAGCGGATGAGTAAGTTGTTCTTCAGAACGGCCGATGTCAGGCGATGTAGTAGGAGCAGCCTCATCAACGGCTTGGGGACTGGGTGTTGAGGTTGGAGTAGTTGGAGAAGTCATCGGCTCGGTGCTTGGAGGGATGTTAGTAGAAGGTTGAGGTTCAGGGGCTGGTGACTCGAGCTGAAAATGGAACTGATAAGATGGATGGGAAAATAGATAATGATATCAAGACTTAGCGCATACCCGAGGAGATGAGGGGGCCGATGTTGTTTGGGGAGTAAGTGGCATCGTGACCGTCACATCGGCATTGTTTTTCTGCTTCTTGAGAGAAGGGCGATGCGCCAACTTTTTGCGCTTTTGTCCTATCGGCCGGGGCGCCTGGAGGAGGGCCGATGGAGAGGGAGCATCGCGCCCTAAGTTCGGAGTGGCCGATGGGGGTTGATACATGATCGGCCGACCGCTATTGCTTGTCGTTGGGGGCTTGACGTGGGCAGCCTGCAAAATTAAGAGTGAGGGATGATCGGAGATGGTGATTAAGGTTTGTGGGTGTTACCTTGTCATCGGATTTGATGCAGTCAGCGTTAAGGCAAGAACAGTAGTGGATGACAGCTAAGTTGAATAGATGTCTCCTCCATTCTAACCACCATCGGGCAAAAAGCTTTGTGTTGGCGGTACATACATTCACCTCGGTGGCGGCGCCCAGGGGAAGAGATTCTGTTAAGGTCCGCATCCGATCATACTCTAGGGCATTGTTGACGTTGCCCCGGGCTTGAAGTTTATCGACGAAGAATAGGCCGATTGGAAGTTGACCAAGACCCAGCTGACGGGAGCCAACTGATGGATGGTAGAATTCGTATGATGGTTGCGATTGGCCCAGAGAGAAGCCAGTCGGTAGCAGACAGGGGGTAACAGCCGATAGAAATATGGCCTTCGATTCATCGTCTTCTAGAGCATTGAGTGGATTGAAATTAGAAGGCATTTCGAATGACGATGCATCGTTGTATGCAAACCAGAGTGTGGCCTCCCTGGTGAAGCCGTAATAAAACACCTTGAACCATTGGCTAAGTCCAGCAGGTGTTATCTTGCCGCCAAGAAGAGCCGATGCAGCTTCGCCCATAGAGATGCATCGGCGGTAAGTAAGTTCCTCGTCTTCTGTGTGATCGGCTGGGAAGGATTGGTTGAGAAAAGAGGTCTCAAAAAAAGCTTTGGAGGTGTACACGTTGGGCCATAGTTGCACGAACCACCAAGGGCCCCCAATATGGCCGATGGGCTGGCCGGTCAATAGCTTGGTCGCTACTTGATGTAGCAGCTAATAAGTGGTGCCAAGGAGGTATTTTCCCAAGGGGATTTGTTTCCGATCGGCCAAACACTCTGCCAGACATTGCATGTTGGTCGTTGGGCCGAGGGTTGCGCCACCAAAAACAAACCGTTCCAGCCACAAGTTCAAAAAGGCGACATGTTCCCGGTCATCGACTGGTCCAGTACCCTTATTATGGATGGATATATACCTGGACCAGCCGCCAATGTTCTTCGCTTGGAGCCGATGAGCAGGCTTGAATCGGAGCCTGAAGGGGTCGATGTAACTCGTCGTGTCGAGGAAGGTGAGCATAGTTACATCCATCAAGGTCGGGGTCATCGGCCCGTGACCGAACATGAAGGCGTTGAGAGCATTTGACCAGAAGTATGAAGCCGATGCAAGCAGAGGCTCATTCTTTTCCATATCGTCCAGAGAAAGGTTAATGCAGTGGTTGATGTTTGATTCTTCCCAGAGGGTTCTCTTCGCAGACGATACTCTAATATACCAGTCCCTCCACCCAGGAAGCTTGCTCGGCCAGGATCTGAAGCTATTGGTCCAATCACTGACCAACATAGCAGAGTTCTTGAAGGGAATGCGTTGGGTCTTGGTGCTGATGAAATCTGTGGGATCCTCGCTACCCATTGGGCCATGATAGAAGAAATCTGGGTAATCGGCGGCTGGAATCAGAACTTGGTTCCTAAGGTGCTACAGTAAACAAGAACACGACGAAGAACAGGTGAAGAACATGGCAGATTGGATTCGTCTAGGCTACGAAATCAGAAAAAAAAGATCGGGCAGAAAGATTACCTCGGGGACTGCGGATGCTGATGCCATTGCGCCGGAGGAAGAAGAGCAGGAATCAGTGGTCGAAAAGGGGAGATGCGACGGTTCGTCTTAGTTCGCCGGAGTTTGTCGAGGTCTTGGAAGATGAAGCGGTAGTGCTCTGGTGATGTGAAAGCGTAAAAAAGGCTAGGGAGACGAAGCGGTTTATAGAGGTATGATGACCGGGCGGGAATCGAGGCTGTTGGCACTATTTCAAACAATTAAGGCAAGTGGGCTACCTTGGGTTGCCTCAGTATGGAAGGAATCTGAAGGCCCAAAATGAAAGAATTTCGAAGTCCTATAGAGAACTCCGAAATTGGGGGGCATGTGTTAACGCCAAAATTTGGTATGGCTCTATAGAAGATTCGGTTAAGAAGAAAATTACAGTTAACTAACGGGAGTTGATCCAAAAGGGACCGAATCCAAGAAGAATCCATGAAGACCACACGTGGCAATTAATTACTATATCTATTAATTAGGCAAGTGTTGGTATTTATCTTTAGGAGACCTGGTATCGTGTCTGATCGGGTCCTGTTAGTGTTTCCTTTTGTGTTTAGGAAATCTTGTACCGTGTCCAATAAGGACTCGTAGCAACTCGAGGTATAAATACGTATGCCCGGGTGATTTGTAAGATATCTACATCAATCAGATCAATACAATTTCGGTGCATCGCCACCCCTTCGATGGGTTCTTGCTTCTCGAGCCAGGCTGCATCGGTTAAGTTCGATCTCCTGCGAGAGGGTAAGTCTCGTCACCCCGGATACCGCATCGGCTAGGACTTCCTCGGTTAAGTCCGATATTCTAGTCGGTTCACAGTGGACGGCTTACCACGATATATCTATTTTATCTATGGCTGCATCAGTTTAGTTTGACCTCATAGATCGACTAGGTATATCACGCGACAGATCGTATCGGCTTACTGGGTGTAACTTATCAACAGTTTGTGCTGCATCAATTAGGTCCGACCTATTAAACTGCCTCCGATAAGTTATTCCTGCTAGGTTGATATTTTCTGTGCAAGTGTTTTATCGGAATGTTTAGCCGATAAGTTATCATATAGTTCATCACGATCGCATTAGATCTATTGGACTATCGAGGTCTTGTTATCGTCACCAGTCTTTGCTACAACGGTTGGATCCGATCTACTAGACTGGTAATAATAACTTTACTCTTAATAAGCCGATGAGTTTTATGCGATGTTTTATCGGAGTGCTTAGCCGATAAGTTATCTTTATATCTAGCTGATTTGCCACAAACATTTAGAAAATCGCTGCCAACCCGGGCACGGGCATGAACAACAGGTAAGGACCCGGGCGCGAGTACAGGGAAGGACCCAGGTACGGGCATGGATAGCAGGCGAAGATCCGGGCGCGGGCACGAGCAAGGGCCCGGGCACGGGTGCGGGCAGCACCTTTGCGGCGACGCTAGTAATTTTAATCACAATCGGCTGGAGTTCATTTAATCTATTTATTTACGCATTCTGCCTATTTATTTTATCAGATTATGGCCAATTTTTGAATATCCCTTCGGCAATTGGCTAGTTTGATATTTGCTTATTATTATGTTACTGCTCATGCCATCATCGGCTTCCAGTCGGTGTATAAGTGCTACAATTCATATCGGCCATCGGCCGATGAGACGAGTCAAGATCGGCTTCCAGCCGATTGGCTCATTGATCTAATATTTTCTATCTCCTTGTCAATTGCAGGGTCAAATTGACTGGCACGCCTACGAACCTCAAGATTTTAGGACCTGCACTAGAGTGAAGCAAATCTCCCAGGCCTTCGCGTGTCTCCAGGCGCCGAACGGCCCCCGGCGGTTTTTGGCGTCAACAGGGGGCCACTTGCGTACGAGTCCAAGCGCAAACAGAAGCTTTCAGCGCACGACATCAACACTGTCTCCACGGCGGACACCCCCCAATACCTGCGCTGGTCAGAGATGGCCATCACCTTCAATCGCGCAGATCACCCAGATCGGGTCTCCCACCCGGGACGCTATCCACTCGTCCTGGACCCGGTCGTCAGAAACATCAGGCTGAAGAAAACCCTCATCGACAGAGGCAGCGCGCTCAATATCCTGTTTGCCAAGACTTTGGACGAGATGAAGATTCCTCGTTCAGAACTACGGCCGAGCACCGCGCCCTTCCACGGGATAATTCCCAGCCTATCATCAACCCCACTTGGGCAGATAACCTTACCAGTAACCTTCGGCACGCAGGATAATTTCCGCACGGAAAACGTCTGCTTCGAGGTCACCGACTTCGAGACCGCGTACCACGCGATACTCGGACGACCGGCACTCGCCAAGTTTATGGCGATACCGCACTATACATACATGGTGCTGCAGATGCCTGGGCTAGCAGGAGTCCTCTCCCTCCGCAACGACATCAAGCAAGCCTTCACATGCGACAAGGAGAGCTACGAACTGGCTCAATCACAAGAGGCGGCAGTCGGGCGCGATAGCATTCGGCAAGCCGTCACAACAGAAGTCGAGCAAGATCAAGTTCCGGCGAAAAAAGCAGCGAAGTCGGGAATTTCAGCGGACTCTGACACGAAGAAGATCCCCCTGGACCCTTCCAACCCCTCCAAGATTGCTCTAGTCGGGACCGGACTCGACCCCAAATAGGAAGACGTGCTCGTCATCTTCCTCCAAGCCAACAAGGATATCTTCGTGTGGAAACCGTCCGACATGCCAGGCATACCAAGGGAGGTGATCGAGCACGCCCTAAACGTGAAGACAGACGCCAAGCCAGTCAAGCAACGGCTGCGACGCTTCGCACAAGACCGCAAGGATGCGATTCGGGAGGAGATTACCAAGCTCATTGCAGCCGGGTTCATCAAAGAGGTCTATCACCCGGATTGGCTGGCAAACCCAGTTCTGGTTCGGAAGAAAAACGGTAAATGGCGCATGTGTGTCGACTACACCAACCTCAACAAAGCGTGCCCCAAGGACCCATTTGGTCTTCCCCGGATAGATCAGGTAGTTGATTCCACGGTAGGGTGCGACCTACTCAGCTTTCTCGACTGTTACTCGGGATACCATCAAATCAGCGTGAGGGAGGAAGATTGTTTAAAGACATCTTTCATCACTCCGTTTGGAGCATACTGCTACATCACAATGCCGTTCAGTCTAACGAATGCTGGAGCAACCTATCAACGGGCCATTCAGCGGTGTCTGCACACCCAGATCGGGCGCAACGTGGAAGCCTACGTCGACGACGTGGTGATCAAGACCAAGTCTAAAGAAGACCTCATCGTTGACTTGGAAGAAACCTTCCAAAACCTTCGAAGATTTTGAACCCGAAAAAATGCGCCTTCGACGTGCCATCCGGAAAGTTACTCGGCTTCATTGCTTCACACCGCGGCATCGAGGCCAACCCGAAGAAAGTCAATGCCATCAAGAATATGGCACCCCCGACTAACCTCAAAGACGTCCAGAAGCTGAAAGGCTGCATGGCGGCGCTCAGCCGGTTTATTTCCCAACTGGGCGAACGGGGCATGCCCTTCTTCAAGCTCCTCAAAAAGGCAGACAATTTCCAATGGACTCCGGAAGCCCAACAAGCCTTCGAAGACTTCAAACAATTCCTTACATCACCCCCCGTGTTGGCGTCACCTCTGCCCCAGGAACCGCTAATGCTATATCTGGCGGCAACAACATAGGTAGTCAGCACGGTGCTGGTGGTTGAGCGATCCAAACAGGGTCATATTCAAAAAATACAACGGCCAGTCTACTTTGTCAGCGAAGTCCTTGCCGACTCGAAGACGAGATATCCGCAGGTCCAGAAGCTGCTATATGGCCTACTCATCACAGTACGAAAGCTGGTGCATTATTTTCAAGCACACCAAGTCATGGTGGTCACAATGTTTCCACTCGGGGATGTCCTTCATAATCGCGAGGCCACCGACAGAATCGCTAAATGGGCACTCGAGTTGATGGCGTTTGACATCACCTTTCAGCCACGGACAGCAATTAAATCTCAAGCTCTAGCCGACTTCGTGGCCGAGTGGACAGAAGTTCAACTCCCAACACCAACAGCAAAGCTAGAGTACTGGACAATGTACTTCGACGGTTCTCTACGGATCGGCGGCGCCGGGGCTGGAGTCATATTGACCTCCCCCACTGGCGAAAAACTGAAGTACGTTCTACAAATCCACTTCCCGGCTTCCTACAACGTCGCCGAGTACAAGGCACTTGTTCACGGGCTCCGCATCGCCATATCACTCGGCATACGTCAACTGGTTGTGCGCGGGGATTCTCAACTCGTGGTATACCAAGTCACGAAAGACTGGACCTGTCTCGACGATACCATGGCGGCATACTGTCAGGAGGTCCGCAAGCTGGAAAACAAGTTCGACGGGCTGGAAATCACACACGTCCTGCGTCAATACAACGACGCGGCAGACGAGCTGGCAAACATGGGATCCAAGCGAGAAGCAGTCCTAACTGGAATCTTTGTCGAGCAACTTATGGAGCCATCAGTCAAGAAGAAACCAGCACCGGAGCAGTCGAGAGGCGAGCCTACCCCGACCACAGAAGAGGTGCTGCACATATGTCAAGACTGGAGGACTCCTGTTGTCAAATTCCTCCTGGACGACGAACTCCCAGAAGATCGCAGTCAAGCCGAGCAGATCAAGCGTCGAAGCAAAAGCTTCCTACTAGTCGGAGAAGACCTATACCGAAGGAGCGCATCCGGTGTCCTCATGCGCTATGTCACCACCGAGGAGGGCAAGCAGATTCTGCATTCGATCCACTCGGGCATATGTGGCAACCATGCCGCATCCAGGACGTTAGTCGAAAAGGCTTACCGGCAGGGATTTTTCTAGCCCACAGCAATAACAGACGCCAAAGACATCGTTTGCAAGTGCGAGGGTTGCCAGTTCTACGCAAGACAAACAAATCTCCCAGCCCAGGAACTTCAAACTATTCCCATTTTCTGGCCATTCCCAGTATGGGGGCTCGACATGGTCGGGCCTTTCAAGAAAGCGCCAGGAGGGTTCACACATCTATTCGTCGCGGTGGATAAATTTACCAAGTGGATTGAGGCTAAACCCGTTGCAACAATTACAGCGGCACGAGCAAAGGACTTCATCATGAGAATACTATACCAATTCGGGGTCCCTAACCGCATCATCACCGACAACGGTACTCAGTTAATTAGTGCCATGACCTACTATCATTAGAATGCACAATTTAAAGTTTGCAAATATTTTCAAGACTCTCAATAGTAAAACCCTATCGGCAAAAACGGATCAACTCCTAACAGTGCAACAAACTTCCCAGAAACATATATGGAAAATAATTTATTCAAATACTAGTTTAGTTACCATGAATTAATATAATTTTTCCAGAATTTATTTCATTAGTCTAGACCACTTAAAAATTCCAAACATGTTTCAGCCTGGATCCTTCTCTTTGACATATGCATGTGTACAGTCTAAGGATTTTTCTGAAGATGTTAGGTTGCGCATAAAATCATGGAAAAATCCCTGTGAACACTATCCCACCAAATCAATCCACTGTAAATTTTACATAATTTTATCACTTCAATAAATACTTCAACCAAGTCCCTCAAATCAGCTAAACTAGGAAGCTAGCTGAAATAAGTTGGGTTACTTCTAAAATTCACCAAATAAAAATGATGATTAATTAGGCAGTGCAATTCTACCAAAAGGTGTGACACCATGAACCCTACTACCAGGAATTTTGGTTTAATTTAATTCCCAAAGAAGTCACATGAAATAATAGGAGCAAAGCCCTAGGGACATAAACCACACTGCAGAAAAACTGGGTCTGTGTGCCTACTTTGCATTTTCACCAAAGGCAAACCAGACCACTTCTAACCACGAAATTCGGTCAGCAGTTTGAACACATCTTTCTCTACCTCCAGTAATTTTCCCATGAATTATGCTCCTCATTAACTTAGTGAAACAGCAAGGCAAAGACTGCAAGTTTGGACAGCTCACAAGATAGTCTCTAGAGACTTCTCCTCTCATCTCTCACTGACCAATGGGACCCACAACACCCTGGCCCACCTGTAAGCCTCTGCTAGTCTTGGGACAGTGAGTTTCACCCCATTTCTACCCATGCCTCTCTCCTCTCCATAGGAATTAACTCCAAGGACCCACATGTCATAGGCTAAGCCTAACCACAAATGTGTAGAAAAGTATTCTCTGACGTGTGGGACCCACCAAGGACACTGTGGAGATGGAGCAACTCAGCACTGCATGAGCCAACGTGTCACTGCCTCCTTCTTTCTCCCTCACAGCGCACACAAAGAGACCTAGATGAGCTCAAACCTTGGAGACCTCGACCATTTCGCCTCTAATCTCGCCAGCAGAACCCCCTCCTCATCCTCTTCACGCTCCCACCGGAGAAAACGACAGTATCCACAAAGATCACCGGAGACAGAGCCATTTTCCCCCACTGCCGAAGCTGTTCGATCGAGCCCATGCTTACTCCGGTGAGCTCCATCCTTTCTAAGCCTCGGGAACACGATCTATACCTTCTGACCGTTCCATTTTTGCACTTGGTTGCCCTAGGAATTGCCGGCCGAAGCCGCCGTTGTCCTCACCTTCAGTCCAGTGAGCGCCGCCGCGACATCGTCGCTGTTCCGGCGAGCTCCAGTGATCCCAGCCCGAGCCACTACGCCAACCCTGTCACCCTGCCTCCAGGAGACCGCTGACCAGAGGAATTGCGCTGTGAAGCCCCGAGCAAGGAGATCGAGGACATCTTCTTCCTCTCCGGCCAACTGCCGCCATACCCGATCCCGAGCCATCCGGTGAGCCCCAGCCAAATTCTTCTTGCAAGAACCGTCCTTAGGGAGTACTTGTAACAGCCCACTTTTGTTGTTTGGTGCATAAAACCATTTTTCCATCTGCATGCTCTTCATATCATCTTTCATGCATGAAAAACCCAGCCTTGTCCCCAAGTTTCTTTCGGTTGGAAGCAAGCTGCCCCTATCGGACCATCCTCTTGGGGATTGGACGGTCCGAATCCCTCCCATCGGACCAGACGCCTCCCGATCGGACCTTCGCCCGCGCCCGCGCTTGCTCGCGCCAGGGCTCTCTCTCGAGTCCGCGCCCTTTTCTCGTGCCCGGGGACTTGGCTCTCTCTTGAGTCCGCGCCCTCGCGCCCGGACTCTGCTTCCGAGCTCGCGCCCGGACTCTCTCTCTCCCGATCCCGAGCTCGCGCCGCGCCCTTTTTCTCTCGCGCCCGCGCCCTCTCTTGCGAGCCCACACCAGTCAGCTGGCTTTTTACTCCGCCTATGTTGTCATCGGCTTCTAGCCGATGCTCAGGTATGCGAATGCTATCGGCAATCGGCCGGTTTGCTTCTCACTTATAACATCATCGATTTGTATCAGTCTGTCATCGGCCATCGGCTACGAGGAGTCCATATCGGCCGATTGGTTTCGGCGTCAACCCAGAGATAGTCCTTAGGCGTGAATCGTTGATACGTGATGCTATCGGCTGTGCCCTATCCTCCATCGTCCAAACGAGATCACGCGAGGATCTCTCTCCGCCCGTGCGGCTCGGCCAGGTGGCTTCCTCTGCGCGCCCTAGACCACTTGAGAGAGAGAGGCAGAGAGCCGCCTTGGGACCTCGCGAGATACCCCGACAACCTCAGCAGCGCCCTGCCCTGTCCCATCTGTCTGCTGCACGCTTGCCCGTGCACACGCCATCGCGAGACCGTGGAGCAGAGCAGCGCCCCTCCCCTCTCCTCTCCTTCCCTGCCTTCCTTTTAACCAAGCCTATGCCCTCCTGCCTCCCCAGCTCGCCCTCTTTCTCACCTGCCAAGGACCCAAAGGATTGTCCCTTGGTTCGCTGAGAACGTGAGGTGCCGCCCACGGCGCCGGCGAGCACACGCTTTTCGTCTGAGAGCTCCGGTGAGTTTTACCTTGTCTCAGCTGTGTCACCACGCGTTCTTGCTCGACCTAACTCCGTTTTCGCCCTCAGCAAGCAGCAAGCACCACCGCAGCCTCATCGTCTTTTGCAACGCCGACCGGGTGCCGCCGTGACCTTGCAGCCGCTAATCTGCGCCCTGGTGAGTTAGCGCTGTCCTAGCGGTATCACCATCTTCCATTCACTCTTTGAACTCATCACAGTGCTTGACTACAGCCTCCATCGCGAGCAACCCTTTTGCCGAGCCGATCACCGCCTCAACATTGCTCCCTACCGCCTGCACTCCTCGGTGAGCTTCTGTTTCTGCATGTACCTCCTTTTTATTCCTGGGAGGCCACTTGTTCTCCCCACGTCCTTGGCTTGGCCTGTCATGCCATTCCTTTGCCATCCGCCCAAGCATCACCACTGTGGCCATATGTGTGGATGAGGCTCAATCGGAGCATGGCCGCTTGTAGTAGAGCCCTTCGATCTTGCATGCAGGATCCCTAGAGCTTCCTCGTGCCCTGCATGCGCTAGCCATGCACTCGGGCATGAGAGGACAGAGGTAGACAAGCCGTGCATTAGCTTGGCCTTCACCGAGCACCTTAGGTGCGCTTGTGTTTGAGTGAGTAGCAGCCACCCCATCAGCCCCAAGCAAGCCAGGTTGGCCTCACTAGCATTAGAACGGGATAAAACCACGAGTAGAGCAGCTGCTGTCGTTTTCCTGTTTTTGTCGGTCATCGTTAACGTGCGAAGACGTGTAGTTTGCGCGTACGAAGACATCGTTTTTGGACCAAGGCGTTCGCCGCTACCGAAGCCTTCCCATAGGTTACACTTGTACATCCAGTGACCCTAGGCCCTAGAAACCCTCCACGCCTCCAAATGCCTTAGATTAAAACTTCACGCCCGGTGGATTTCACGTGTTAGGCCGTTTTAGTGACATGTGAGCGTGTGCGATTAATATCCTAGCGAGTTGGAGAATATCCACTTTTGGGAGTTGTCCTTAGGTTCACAGCAGCACACATGTAGGTTTCGTACCATAAAAATGCCCTAGAACCGAAAACGTCTCAAATAGACCACCCGTTAAGTCGGTAGAATGTTTTCAGCCGTTTCTGCAGTTCGGTCGAGCGAAAACGCTGTTTCTCATTTATTTTCGATTTTAGGACAGAGCAGACTTCGTTTAGCCGTATCTCCCTCATACGAACTCGGATTCAAGCGATTCTTTTTCCTAAATTCATCTAAAATCATACACTTGCATATTCTGTAAAAATATTTGTACTTCCTGTACTGTTAAATTTTGCCGTTGTTTTCATTGCATCCGTTTGGTATTCTCGTAGAACACGACGTTGTTGACCCGGTTGTGGAAGGATCAGAAGAGTTCCAAGAAGTCCAGGAACAAGGCAAGCACCCCCTTGATCAATTGCTCCTATATTTCAAACTTACAAACTATATTGATTGCAAACTATTATGCATGCGATGTTTTACTTGAAAATGTGTGGGATTCTTGGGTAGTTAACCTCTTGTTGCATATGCCTTATCCTTGTTACTTGAGTATCATGATTTCCTTGTCACTTATGTTGCCACTGAAACTTGGGTTCATGTGGTTGGGAAGATGTCAATAGGTATGCTTAGTTTGCTTTTTAATCAAGGCTACTTGTTACTTGATTTTGGGATGTTGGGAAAAAGAAGCATTTGCGAAATTATGGAAATGAACAGTGGGTATTCTTCCCCTGTGCTCTTGGTGGAAAACAAAAACTGAAAACAAGCTTTTGGACTTGGGCGAGTGGATGTAGTGTTCGGTGCCTTGTTGTGGTATCGATTAGGTGGTTGTCTCGCCCGGGTCACTAAGGACCGATTCTATGGTGTAGCTAGAACCAAGAAGCACAGTGCAAACCACATGTGGCTCTGATGGGGAGTTCCTAGCTTAGTATATTGTTGATACCTAGCAATAGACCCGCCGGTGGTAGTAGTAGGTCATTTTTGTTGACATTGGGATAGTGCGGGTTATGGTTGTTGTCCATAGCTCGAAGGTACCTTGATTATTGTTCAAGGGTGACCAGCACATTGTATGAGCCTTGGGGATTTTGGGAGGCCTCCCAACTCCCTAGGGATGGATCATAAGCGCGGGATATTGCTAGGTCAACGGTGGAAAGGCTTTGTCATTGATGGTGTGAGCCTCCTGTGTGGTAACTCATATTGTCCTTGTCATGTGGGTACAGTTGTACACACTCTCGAGAGTTAAAACTATTCGAATAGCCGTGTCCTCGGTTATGGACGACTTGGGAAATTCTCCACCGTAGTAGTTTTAAATTTTGGGAACTGTTTTGGGGAAAGATCTTGGTGCGAACGGGGAGTTCGCTGGGATGGTTGTGGCAGCGTGTTGCCACTGTTGGCTGGCATGGGCAGGGAGCCCATATGGTTGGAAACACTTGGGGGTTGATGCTTATATACTTGTTTGCTGTGCTAGCTTGTTTTACCAAAAATTTCGTTGCAAAACCGCAATGTTTTTCGCTATGTATATTATGATTTATGCAAACTGCAGGACCTGAACCATTCCTTGTTTACCTTCGCATATTATGGAATACCATTGCAAACACTATAAGTCTTGCGGAGTACGTATTGTACTCACACACGCTTGTGTGACTTCTTTTTTTTTTAGAGATGGTTGAGGAGGACCCGACAATCGGGTACTTCTATGCAGCGGGTTTTGGAGACGACGACGACGGTGCTTACTAGGGCTTACCGGTTGGTTGCCTGTGGGCGGGCAGAGGCATACTTGCTGGTTTTTGGTGCCTCTATTATCTTGTTTCCGCTGTTGAACTCTTTGTTATTTTGCTGTTCTATTTGGCCGGTCGGCCTCTATGTAACCGCTAAAGTCTAGACTCTTGTACGACTTATGTTTGGTCCGCTGTGAGCTGAACCTGTGATGTATGGATTATGATGCCAATGTTGAATGTGTGTGCTAGCAATTGATCGTGGGACTAGCACGGTACACACATAGGGTTCGGGGTCAAACCCGGGTCCGACAGTACTCAACCTCGTGCGCACCTCCTCTCTACAGATCAGGCACCGAATCAAGCCACCGTCGACGTCGCGCTACTTCTGTCGCCACCGAGCAAATCCATGCATCGCCGCCGCCGACAGGACCTTGCTGGCCTCGTCAAACCTCACGGTGAGAACCCAGATACTTGGTAGACGCATATACATGCATTAATATGGCCAGCTTGAGCTCGTAGAACGTTTTTCCCCGTCGACCCGAAAAGACCCGCCGCTGGAGCTCACCGCTGGCGAGATTCCGATCACCCGAGGTGTCAAGAAGACCACCCTTAGCTCCGCCGTGAACTCCTCTACCTTTTCTATTTTGGGCCCGACTACAGCCGACGCCGCCATCGCCGTCACCGCCGCGGAGAAGCTCGGTGACTAAAACCTCCTCTGTTCGCCACGCCGGACCATCCTCTCCTAGAACGGACGGTCCGATCCATTGTCCCGCGCCCTGCTCTGCTCTGTCTCACTGGCCTGCGGGCCCAGGCTGTAAGGGAAATAAGAAAAGAAGAACAAGTTTGTAAATTCATATCTTGGTCATTTTAACTCATTTTTGAGTGAAACCAATTTTGCTCATTCTGTAAATTTGTGAACTTTAATACTGTCAAATAAAATATTACACTTCTGTATAGGAAATATCTATAAAATAATAAGAAGAAATAATAACTTATTTTGTGCCTAGGAACTTGGAAAATTTCTATAAAATGCATTATAACTCCTTTTGAGGTGAACCAAATTTTCTTGGATTCATAAAAATGTTCTATTTAATGTTATAAAATAAAATATGAGAACTTCTGTGTAGGATTTTTTTCTCTAAAAATGGAAATACTTTTTATATATCTCTTTATAACCTAGAAGTTTATAAATTCTAGAAAATTCATCCAAATTGCTAAAAATGTGAAACCACTTTTGGTTAACTCATAAAATTGTATCCTTTCTGTGAATAATTTGTATTGGACAAAACCACCTCCCAAAATAGGCCTAAGTATTTTCTAACCTTTCCTTTTTACAAAACTCGAGAAATTCATAACTAAATCATTTTAAATTAAATCTCAGCGAACCAAATTTTGTTAAAACCCGTAGATTATGCTCTGTTATATGAAAATATTGGCCTTCTTGAAATCTTAATAGAAAATGCCAGTCAAATATAATAACTTAAGGTTACAATATAAATAATTACAAAATTGCCATTTTCAGCCTTCCTATCTTGTTATTTTTGTATCTCCCAATCTGGAGATGCAAATGACTTAGTTCTTTCTCCTAAAATCTTGTTAGGACATGCCCTACCTACTGTATTTATCTCATAATTTTTAGAGCACGTTGCATATGCATGTTTATTTCGATCTCTTATTTGCATATTGCTTCTTATCGATAGATTCTGAGGATACGGAGTACGTGGAAGTTAATCCAGAGCCTGAGTGTGACCCATCGCTGCAGCAAGGCAAGCATCTAGAAAAGCTTCTATGAAAGCATCTAAGCATATTGAACCTATATTTTCGATAAATTGATTTGTTTGCGAAGGAAATACTTACATGCATGTTTTGGTCTTTTTAAATGGGAAAAACGGGTAGAGTCAATATTACCCAATTGAATGCATTTTCGTTCCTTGATTGTTGATTCCATATTTATACCTTGTCACCCCTGGTTAAGGACTTTGGGATACTTTTATTTTACCGAATGCTTAGCCATGCTTAATTCTAGACTTAGAAAAATCCGATAGATGGAGCTATCGGTTCAAAACTAGTTTAAAGCGAATGGATGGGTTAAAATCTGAAAAGAATCACTTCTAATGTATAATTGAGAATATGTTTGACTTGGACGGATGATAGGGTGATGAAGGGATGGTGTTTCCCCGATGCACGTAGCTCCGTCTGGGTCGTTAAGGACCGACCATGTTGACGTCTATTCAAGCACCCTATGTACTTCCACACGCCGGTTATGGGACGGCTTAACTCAGTAGCACGGGAGGCTATGACCATCTACGCCCGTCTGTCAGTCGTGAGGGGAGACCTTTGGAGGACCTCGTGCGAGACTGCACTGCGAGCCTGCACTTGGTGAATCCATAACTTGGCCGGAGGTGCCTCCCACGACGGTGAGCTCGCCTTAGTTGCCACGCACGCACGCGACTAAGTCATCAGGGGCCCAGACGTGGTTTAGGTGGTTAGGGCTAAGCGTGCAAAAGGTTCTGTTGTAACCTCTAGTCCGCACTCAATGTGTAGAGTGTGGGTACCGACAGGTACAGATCAAACTAGAGTGTAGCCGTTTGGCTTCTATCACATCGTGTGGGTAAAGATGTACACCTCTGATCAGAGTAAGAACTATTCGAATAGCCGTGTCCACGGTTACGGACGACCGCTTGATGTGTTAGTCAGTCTATGTTAGCATCCAACTTGGGATATGTGGTTATGGGATTATATTATGTGGTTACCATGACTTAGGATAGTCATGGATGGATGGTTTATATAAGGGATTTTTGATGATTAATGATGAATGGTTTTATATGAAAGGTTTTACTATTAAATATGACTTGGTTTTAGTCATGGATAATGATATGCTTGTGTAGCATAATTGTTTGGGCAATGGTGGCCCATGAATGATGATTAGAGCATGGTTTATGCTCATGTTTACTTACATTTCAGAACTATAAGCTTGCTGTCCTAGAATTTCAGATTGCTTTATTTTGCAAATGCTTATGTTTTAAATGTATTACTTGCTCAATAAAATCAGCTTTATGCAAAATCAGATCAACATAGCCATACTCCTTGATGTAGAGGCTAGCATCTCTGTCGATGCTTTGCACCGGCAATAATATTATGGGGCTACTCGGCGACCTAGAATTCGGTGGATTGCAGAGGAACACAGGAGAATTATACTGGTTCAGGCCCTCGTTGTGAGGTAATACCCTACGTCCAGTTGAGGTGTTATTCCTCTGAGGTGGTTTTGTGATCAACGATCTGGTGTGCCCTCATGGGGCGCCCTGCCTCCCTTTATATACTAGGGGACAGGGGTACATGGTAAGGATCCCAGTTGGATACAACCAAGGGATTTCCTTCTTAGAGATAGAAACCTATCCGACTAAGGCTATGTTTCCTTATTATACAAGGCACAGCCTGCCGGGTGCTATCTTATCTCTAATTACATGGTCTGGCCCATCCTCTATCCGAATGGCCCATGTGCTGGTAATGAGGTACCCGGGGCCCATGGCTCCCACAGTAGCCCCTGAGACCTTCATAGTTGAGTCACAGCTGATGCCGAGTGCTCATCCTCCACGGTGAAGGTTACCCGAGTGCGATGCTCCCGAGTACTCTTTGTCCGAGTAAGTCTTCCCGAGTCCTGCTTCATGTTAGCCGGCAGCGAGGCTATGAAGGGCTTTATGTAGATATATGAATAGTGTGCGCCGAATAGGCGCACCTATTAGGTGTAGTCCCCGACTTTGTGCTTAATTGTGAAGACAATTAAACATAAAGTCAAAGATCTTTAACCTGGAAGTCTTTCCCGAGTAGATTACTACTGGTATATGAGACTCTTCGGTATCATGTCAACCGGAATATGATTTATAGTCTTGCCGAGTAGGGAACTACTCGTATATAGGACTCTTCGACTTCATGTCAGTCGAAAAGGGGGTGTTTATAGTCTTTCCCAAGTGGCGTCCCACCCGGAAGTTAGACTCCTCCGCATCATGTCAGCGGGAATGAGAAATTTATAGTCTCTCCCGAGTAGTGCACTACTCGAAAGTTAGACTCTTCAGCGTCATGTCGGCTGGAATAATGTTGCTCATGGCAACTGATAGCCACGCATGTAGGCCGAGTACCACTTTATGAAAATAAATCCATTACGTGGTCAGGTGTTCCCGAGAAAGATACCTGCATCCCCAATTTTAATGAAGACCAGCTTGTGATCCTTGTAAGGATATATCCTCGGGACCTGGTGGATAAAACAGATACCCAAACATATATGTTTAGCAGTAAGGCTTTCATGAAGCATATCTGTTTACCTCATCGGTTCCTGTGGGTAGCACCAGCACTATAATTTCAACTCAGCCTGCGGGCGGCCCACATGGAGCATGCTACTGTAGGAACTCATATCTTGTCGGCCCAATACCGACTGTGCAGGCCTGGGCCCATCTAGTCGGTACAGGCTATATAAAAAGATGGGGAGAGAGAAAAAGATTCCGTCGTCTTCCCCAAATCAGCCAATCTCTTCGTCTTCCACCTTCGCGCCTAGCTTTTCGCCTCCCGCCCGGCTAGGGTTAGCAGCAGCCGTTCCCCACCCGGACTCGGGCGATTTCAATCCTCTTCGTTTATTCCAAGCCCCCGATTTGCTTTCCCCCAAATCTCACCACCTCCAATCATGCCGAAGGCGACGAATCCTGCGGGTGCGCCAGGGAGTTCTTGGCCGATCTCAGATTGTGGCTCGGTGAAGCTGAGACGGCTGGAGAGCGAGCTAAAGTTGCCCAGCCAAGAAGTGATCTGTTGGCGGTCGACGAGGGATGAGTCGAGCCCCAACCCCCGGCCTGGTGAAACGGTAGTTTTCGCCTCTTTCTTTGATCGGGGCTTGTGTCTTCCGTCGTCTGATTTCTTCCGCCGCATCCTTGATTTCTACGGGCTGGAGTTGGTGCATTTAAATCCCAACTCAATCCTTCAGATCTCCATATTCGTTACTCTTTGCGAGTGCTTTCTGGGTGTTGAGCCCCATTTCATCCTCTTCCGACACCTGTTCCACGTCAAGCCCCAACCTTCCAAGAGTAATATCAGTGTGATTGGAGGGGCTGGTCTTCAACTGAGGAGCGATGGGAAGAAAACGTATATCGATTTGCCCTTGAAATCTTCTCTGAAGGGCTGGCACAAGGAGTGGTTTTATTGCACCGATCTGGCTCCTTCCTTGCACCCGTTTACTGGTATGCCGCCGGCGGTGTTGCCAAGCTGGTCCTCGGAGCCAACCTTTGAAGAACTGGGCCAGGCACATATATTGCTGACGAAGATAGATGACCTCAAGAAGGCCGGCTTGACAGGGCCTTGGGTGGCTCGTCGTTTTCTGATGAGGCGCGTCTAGCCGCTGAAGTTGAGAAGCGCCTTCGGCTGGGCCTTCAAAGGTAAACACGATCCCGACCGAGTGAGCAGCGAGACGGCGGACAAGGGGGAAGTGACCGATACCTTGTTTGGCTACTTCTCCGAAGGGGTGGTTGCCACCGAAGATGATAACTGCCGAGTTGCTGCCTATAGCTTCATCCGGCCGCGGACCAAGGTAACCTTCTACCTTCTTCTGTGGTGAACGCCTGTGGAACGGTGATTGTTCAACCTTGCGTGATGGTATCTTGTCGACTTACTTGTAGTGGCATGAGGAATTTGATGAAGACTCTCGTCCATTGTCGGCAGTCGCGTCGAAGAAGAGGCCGAGGAGTCCCTCTGCTGCCCAACCCGACTCTAAGAGAGCGGGGAAGAAGCCGATTTTATATCGGGGCGAGGGGGCCATGACAGCGCGCGCCGTGAGCGGTAGCTTGAAAATAAAGGACACCGCTGCCACAACGCCCACACGGTCGAGTCCCAGGCTGAGATCAGCAGGTTCGGGCCCAACGTTGCCGTGCTCGGCAGCAGCGCCACCAAGGAGCCGGCTAGAGCAGAGGCCGCTTGGGGCAAAGGAACCTGAGCCAACCATACCAGAGTCGGGGCCGACTCGGGCTGATACGCCTCTGCCATCGATGACGCCGACCGGGCCGACTGCCGACGCTAGCGCTTCGCCGGGGGGCGGGCCGCCCAGCGGGAAGCTGAGGTTCTCCAAGAGGTGCGCTACTCCGGGTCTTCTGTAGTCATTGTACGTTAGAGTACTGTCCTGATGTCTTGCTTCGTTGTGCAGGAAGCGGGCCGATATCGATCTCAAAGAGGTTGACCCGTCTGCTCCACTTGATGAGCCTGCCCCAGCCGAGCCAGTGGCGGCGAACACACCTGTTGAGCCGGCGGCCAGCCCGGTTGCTGAGACCGAGGTGGCTCCGACTACAGGGCCGCTGCCGCCACCCGACCGAGAAGTGGCTGTTGGAACTGAGGCCCTAGCCCCCGAGGCGCCGTACGTTGCGGAAGCGGCGGATGGAGCCCCTAAGCCGGTCCCCGATGTCATAGGGGAAGGCGGTGCCGAGGCCAGGACCCTGTCGCCGTCGTGGTTATCGTCGTCGCCATCGCCGCCACTGCCGCCACTGCTGGAGATCCCACATCTGCCTCGGATCGAAGCTCCCCCACGTGTGATGCCCCGGAGCTTTACGTGGACCACTCGCGACGGCACTATGAAAAGCTTCAGGCTCGATGAAGTCGTTGCAAGGAGAGAGCGCGAGAGCCTGCTTCGTGCCGCCATCAGCGGGTCCCAAGGGGTCGCGGTATGATTCTTGTAGTAAAGCTCCAGCAATCTTCTTGTTTTGATGTTTGACTCTGTCGTCGGTTTGTTCCTTGTCCCGAGCAGAAGCTCGTCGACCGCAACGAGGCGATGACGGAGATCCTGGTCGAGATGGCTCCCCACCTCATGGAATTGCAACAACTCCGGGCACTGAAGGCCGAGATGGAGGCGAGTCACACGAGGAGGGAGGCCTGGCTGAAGAGCGGCGCCGATCAGCTCAGGGCGGAGACATGGGCCCTAGCCGAGAAGATCAGAGGTAAAATCCTCGAGTATATCTTCCCGACTGAACCGTTGATGTATTCATCCAGCCGCGTCGATCCCGACTGCCCGGTGGTGTCACGACTGCACGGTTGAGCTCTTGGATAATCTGTGGTGCAGACCTCGAAGCGGAGTTGAAGACCCGAGCAGAGAGGGAGTCGCAGCTGAAGGAGGCTGAAGAAGCCAAGGCCGAGCTCGAAAGGGTCAAGGCCGACCTGACAAAGGCCAACACCGAGCTTGACCGGGAGAAGTCCGAGTTGGAGAAGGCCGTCGTCAAGCTCGGTAAGGAGAAGGCCGAACTGGAGAAGACCGTGGTCGGGTGGGAGGCCGATTACGAAAGTAAGTCCTCAACCCGACTGTGATCTCAGCCAATCCACTAGTTATCCTGTGTGTAGCCGAATTTGACAAGCTTACTTGCCGGCCGATCTGGGCAGGCATGAGAGCTAACGTCCAGGCCCAGTACCGGTTCTACACGGAGGAGATAAGGTCAATTAGGGAGTCACGGGAGGCCCTCGTCGGGTCCGTGAAAGGGCTCCTTGACCTTGTAGATCCCCGCCCAGTGGGGACCAGCTGTAGCAGAATTCCTCAGATAATGGGGCGTCTCGAGGATGCGCCGAGTGCCTTGAAAAGGTACTCAGACGAGCGGGTTGCCGTCGGCGTGGCCCAGACCCTAGCAATGACCAAGTCCATCTACTCGAGGGCGGACATTGAGGCCATCGGGGAGGGATTTTCCGAGGAGACGACGCCCGAGGAAGCGCTGGAGCTGATCGCACAGGCGAAGCCGACTGCTGAAGTGATTACCCGAGACCTGGGTCTGTAAAGGCAATACATTTTGTAGTCGGTATATATATATATGCTTTCATATACGATCATGTGTAAATATATGTGTCGTGCCGCCAAGCTTATTATTCGGTTGTCATTAGCTTTACCCGACCATGTAGCATGCACCGAGTTAGTCTGGTAGAACTTGATAAAAAACATTCGGAGTAAGATGCTATACTCGGGCGAACGCATCAGTCGTGGTAAGGCTTCATAACCGGGGTGAAATAAGCTTGTATGTTATTGACAGAACACATATATGCATGCAGTCCCCGACTCACTACTCGGTTGGAATAAGCGGCGTAGTGAGTCAGAAAGACTGTACACATGGGAAATGTAAGACTCAGGTATAGAAAGGACGTAGTTGTTCTATGTTCCATGAGTTGGTGATGAGGACGCCGTCTTTGGTCTTCAGTCGGTAGGCGCCTGGCCGCGTGACCTCGGCTACGATGAACGGCCCTTCCCAGATAGGGGATAATTTGTGCCTGTCCTTGGTGGTTTGTATCTTCCTTAGAACGAGATCCCCAACCAAAAAGGCGCGGCCACGGACATTGCGATTGTGGTAGCGACGCAGGCCTTGAAGATACCTTGCCGACTGAATTGTTGCGGCGTCTATTGCTTCTTCCAGCTGATCTAATTCGATCAGTCGGGTGTTGTTGGAGTTGTCTTCGGAGTAAGCCCGGACTCGCGGAGAGCCGAACTGTATCTCTGTCGGTAGCATGGCCTCGGTACCATAGACCAAGAAGAAAGGGGATTGCCCTGTTGACCGACTAACTGTGGTTCTGAGAGACTAGAGAACGGATGGGAGTTCTTGTACCCACCGACCCGCATATGGTTGTAGTCGGTCGAATATCCTGGCCTTGATGCCTTGTAAGACCATGCCGTTGGCTCGCTCAACCTACCCGTTGCTCCGCGGGTGTGCCACAGATGCATAGCAGATCTTGATGCCGAAGTCGTCGCAGAAATCTTGGAATAGGCCCGCCGCGAACTGAGTGCCGTTGTCGGTGATGATGCGGTTAGGGACTCCGAACCGGTATAATATACTCATGATGAAGTCCTTTGCTCGTGCCGCTGTAATTGTTGCGACGGGTTTAGCCTCAATCCACTTGGTGAACTTATCCACCGCGACGAATAAATGTGTGAACCCCCCTAGCGCTTTCTTGAAGGGCCCGACCATGTCGAGCCCCCATACTGCGAATGGCCAAGAGATAGGGATAGTTTGGAGTTCCTGGGCTGGGAGATTTGTTTGCCTTGCGAAGAACTGGCAACCTTCGCACTTGCGAACGATGTCTTTGGCGTCTGTGACTGCTGTGGGCCAGAAGAATCCCTGCCGATAGGCCTTTCCGACTAACGTCCTGGATGCAGCATGGTTGCCACATATGCCCGAGTGTATTGAATGCAGGATCTGCTTGCCTTCCTCAGTGGTGACGCAGCGCATGAGGACGCCGGATGCGCTCCTTCGGTATAGGTCTTCTCCGACTAGCAGGAAGCTTTTGCTCCGACGCTTGACCTGCTCGGCTTGACTGCGATCTTCTGGGAGTTCATCATCTACAAGGAATTTGACAACAGGACTCCTCCAGTCTTGACATATGTGCAGCACTTCGTCGGTAGCCAGGGTAGGCTCGCCTCCCGACTGCTCTTGTGCCGGTTTCTTCTTGACTGATGGCTCCATAAGTTGCTCGACGAAGATTCCAGTCGGAACTGATTCTCGTTTGGATCCCATGTTTGCCAGCTCATCCGCTGCATCATTGTATTGGAGCAGGACGTGTGTGATTTCCAGCCCGTCGAACTTATTTTCCAGCTTGCGGACCTCCTGACAGTATGCCGCCATGGTATCGTTGAGACAGGTCCAGTCTTTCATGACTTGGTTTACCACAAGTTGGGAATCTCCGCGCACAACCAGTCGACGTATGCCGAGTGATATGGCGATGCGGAGCCCGTGAACGAGTGCCTCGTACTCGGCGACGTTGTGGGAAGCCGGGAAGTGGATTTGTAGAACGTACTTCAGTTTTTCGCCAGTGGGGGATGTCAATATAACTCCCGCCCCGGCGCCACCGATCCGTAGGGAACCGTCGAAGTACATTGTCCAGTACTCTAGCTTTGCTGTTGGTATTGGGAGTTGAACTTCTGTCCACTCGGCCACGAAGTCGGCTAGAGCTTGAGATTTGATAGCTGTCTGTGGCTGGAAAGTGATGTCGAACGCCATCAACTCGAGTGCCCATTTAGCGATCCGGCCAGTGGCCTCGCGATTATGAAGGACATCCCCGAGTGGAAACGCTGTGACCACCGTGACTTGATGTGCTTGAAAGTAGTGTACCAGCTTTCGGACTGTGATGAGTAGGCCGTATAGCAGCTTCTGGACCTACGGGTATCTCGTTTTGGAGTCGGCAAGGACCTGTTAACGCCAAAATTTGGTACGGGTCGTTACCATGTTCGGTTAAGGAAAGAAGCGATATCAGCCATTGGAAACTAATCCAGAAGAGTCCGAGCTTGGGAAGGAGTCGTGAAGGCCACGTTATGGCAGTTATTTATCTTATCTATTAGATAGTTTTATCTTTTAGGAAACCTGATCTCTTGTCCGATCAGGTCTGTTAGTTTTCCTTTTCTAGTTAGGAAAGTCCTGTTCCGTGTCCTATAAGGACTCTTGTAACTCGGGGTATATATACGTATGCCCGGGGACCTTGTAAACTATCTCTCGATCAATCAAATTCGGCGCATCGCCACCCTTTAACAACGGGTTCTTGCTTCTCGAGCCGGGCTGCATCGGTTAGGTCCGAACTCCAGCGAGAGGGTAAGTCTCGTTACCCCGGCTACCAATCGGCTAGGACTTCCTCGGTTAGGTCCGATATTCTAGTCGGTATATGGTAGCCGGCTTACCACGATATATCTGCTTTGTCTATGGCTGCATCGGTTCGGTTCGATCTCTTAGGCCTATCAGGTATATCACATCACGCGTGCATAGTTTTTATCGGTTTACTGGGGAAAGCTTATCGTCAATTTGTGCTGCATCGGTTGGGTCCGACCTACTAAACTGAGCGATAAGTTGTTCCTGCTAGGTCGATGGTTTCTGTGCAAGCGTCTTATCGGAATGCATAGCCGGTAAGTTATCATATACATCACGATTGCATTAGATCTATCGGCTCACCGAGGTTCTTTTATTATTGTTAATCTGTGCTGCATCAGTTAAGTTTGAACTACTAGATTGATAGTGATAGATTTACTCTTGCTGAGTCGATAGGTTTTATGCGATGTTCTATCGGAGTGCTTAGCCGATAGGTTATCTTTTTATAAAGCCGACTGTATTATCCTTACTGTTTTGGTCATCTATATTATCATCGGTTCTCTAGCCGATGCACATGTGTTTCCTTGGCAGTCGGCTAGTTCACTATTCTGCCTATCTATTTTATCATCGGCTTCTAGCCGATGCACATGTTATACTGACAGCTTATCTATTTATCTATAGCGTTATCGGTTTCCTAGCCGATACACAGGTGCCATCGGCCATCGGCTACAAGGAGCCTACATCAGACCGTATCGGCCGATAGCCGATGTGCAATTGCTGCTGATCCGGGCGCGAGCACAAGCGAGGACCCGGGAGCGAGAACCCGAGCACGAGACCCGGGCGCGAGTACAGGCGAGGGCCCGGGCACGAGCATAGCGGCAATCGGCTGGAAGGAATCCGTATCGGCTTACTGGCCGATTGGATCAGTAATCAAATTTCTTCATCTCCTTGTCAATTGCGGGGTCAAATTGACTGGCACGCCTGCGAACCTCAAGATTTTAGGACCTGCACTGGAGCTAAGCAGATCTCCCAGGCCTTCACGTGTCACCAGACGCCGAACCAGATCGTCAGCAAGCTTTTTGGCACACCCGGCGGTTTTCGGCGTCAACACGTTTTTGGCACGCCTGGTGGGACACAGAACTTCAACATGGCTGGAAAAGAGGTCAGCAAAGATGATACAATCCCAGTTACAATGGAAGACTTGACCGAAGAACAGAGACAACAAGTGGAGCAGAACATCGATGATTTTCGGAAGCTTTGTCTAGAATCCTTCGGTATGACAGATCAAGGGCCGATTCAGAAGTCGCAATTTCCAAAGCCTGTTCTGATTGATGAATCGAGCCATACATCACCTGCAAGTTCATAGAAGCAACTTCAAGACATGGTTAATGAAGCAGTTCATCATGCATTGATCGATCAATCTGGAATATTGGTGAACACATTACAGAATTTGATCATGAAGGCAGTGGAGCCGATTCAGCTGGCTGGGGGGCAATAAGATGGAATTCCTCAAGGATATCATCAAACTGCGTACTCTGGGGGGCATCAACAGAGTTATCCAGGAGCTGTCCCTGAGTACAAATATCAGAGAGAATATCAGAGGCAAAATTGGCTACCAACTCCACCTCTGCGTTATCACATCAAAGATCCAAGGGAAGAAGATTGGACAGCAAGAATCACAGAGGTGGTGAGAGAACAATTCGGTCTAAGACCGAAGGAAACATTTAGGTATCGGCCTCCATATCCAGATTGGTTTGATAGAGCTCCGTTGCCGCGCCGATACAGAGTACCAGACTTCTCCAAATTCTCAGGACAAGATGATGTATCTACAGTGGAACATGTCAGCCGATTCTTGGCTCAATGTGGAGACGCATCGGCTGTAGAAGCTTTGAGAGTTAGACTCTTCCCGTTATCATTATCCGGATCGGCCTTTACATAGTTTTCTTCATTGCCACCTAACTCAGTTCGAGGTTGGGCCGATCTGGAAAAGCAATTCCACAAGTATTTCTTTATGGGGATTCAGGAGATGAGTTTGATAGATTTGACATCGGTAATACAGAAGCCGGAGGAATCAGTCGTAGAATATATCCAGCGGTTTCGTGATGTTAGAAGCCGATGTTATAGTTTAAGTCTGGATGATGCACAGCTGGCCGAGTTAGCATTCCAAGGTTTGGTGGCTCCGATCAGGGAAAGATTTTCATCAGAAGACTTCGAGAGCCTAGCACACCTAGTACAAAAGGTATCGGCTCATGAAAGCCGATTTCAAGAGGCCAGGAAGGAATGATGAGGCCCGAACAGAAGAATTTCAAAGTTTGATAACAAACTCCGAAATTGGGGGGCATGTGTTAACGCCAAAATTTGGTACGGGTCGTTACCATGTTCGGTTAAGGAAAGAAGCGATATCAGCCATTGGAAACTAATCCAGAAGAGTCCGAGCTTGGGAAGGAGTCGTGAAGGCCACGTTATAGCAGTTATTTATCTTATCTATTAGATAGTTTTATCTTTTAGGAAACCTGATCTCTTGTCCGATCAGGTCTGTTAGGTTTCCTTTTCTAGTTAGGAAAGTCCTGTTCTGTGTCCTATAAGGACTCTTGTAACTCGGGGTATATATACGTATGCCCGGGGACCTTGTAAACTATCTCTCGATCAATCAAATTCGGCGCATCGCCACCCTTTACCAACGGGTTCTTGCTTCTCGAGCCGGGTTGCATCGGTTAGGTCCGAACTCCAGCGAGAGGGTAAGTCTCGTTACCCCGGCTACCAATCGGCTAGGACTTCCTCAGTTAGGTCCGATATTCTAGTCGGTATATGGTAGCCAGCTTACCATGATATATCTGCTTTGTCTACGGCTGCATCGGTTCGGTTCGATCTCTTAGGCCTATCAGGTATATCACATCACGCGTGCATAGTTTTTATCGGTTTACTGGGGAAAGCTTATCGTCAGTTTGTGCTGCATCGGTTGGGTCCGACCTACTAAACTGAGCGATAAGTTGTTCCTGCTAGGCCGATGGTTTCTGTGCAAGCGTCTTATCGGAATGCATAGCCGGTAAGTTATCATATACATCACGATTGCATTAGATCTATCGGCTCACCGAGGTTCTTTTATTATTGTTAATCTGTGCTGCATCAGTTAAGTTTGAACTACTAGATTAATAGTGATAGATTTACTCTTGCTGAGTCGATAGGTTTTATGCGATGTTCTATCGGAGTGCTTAGCCGATAGGTTATCTTTTTATAAAGCTGACTGTATTATCCTTACTGTTTTGGTCATCTATATTATCATCGGTTCTCTAGCCGATGCACATGTGTTTCCTTGGCAGTCGGCTAGTTCACTATTCTGCCTATCTATTTTATCATCGGCTTCTAGCCGATGCACATGTTATACTGACAGCTTATCCATTTATCTATAGCGTTATCGGTTTCCTAGCCGATACACAGGTGCCATCGGCCATCGGCTACAAGGAGCCTACATCAGACCGTATCGGCCGATAGCTGATGTGCAATTGCTGCTGATCCGGGCGCGAGCACAAGCGAGGACCCGGGAGCGAGAACCCGAGCACGAGACCCGGGCGCGAGTACAGGCGAGGGCCCGGGCACGAGCATAGCGGCGATCGGCTGGAAGGAATCCGTATCGGCTTACTGGCCGATTGGATCAGTAATCAAATTTCTTCATCTCCTTGTCAATTGCGAGGTCAAATTGACTGGCACGCCTGCGAACCTCAGGATTTTAGGACCTGCACTGGAGCTAAGCAGATCTCCCAGGCCTTCGCGTGTCACCAGACGCCGAACCAGATCGTCAGCAAGCTTTTTGGCACACCCGGCGATTTTCGGCGTCAACAGGACCTCGCTGACAAAATAGATTGGCCGTTGTGTTTTCGGAATATGACCCTGTTCGGATCGCTCCACTACCAGCACCGTGCTGACTACGTGAGTGTTTGTCGCCAGGTATAGCATTAGCGGTTCCTGGGGTAAGGGTGATGCCAACACGGGAGGTGACGTGAGGAACTGTTTGAAGTCTTCGAAGGCTTGTTGGGCTTCCGGAGTCCATTTGAAGGTGTCCGCCTTTTTGAGGAGCTTGAAGAAAGGCATGCCCCGTTCGCCCAGTCGGGAGATAAACCGGCTGAGTGCCGCCATGCAACCTGTCAACTTCTGGACGTCTTTGAGGTTGGTCGGGGGTGCCATGTTCCTGATGGCGTTAACTTTCTCCGGGTTGGCCTCGATGCCGCGATGCGAGACGATGAAGCCGAGTAACTTTCCAGACGGCACTCCGAAGGTGCACTTTTCTGGGTTCAACTTCATCTTGAATCTTCGGAGGTTTGGAAGGTTTCTTCCAAGTCGGCAATGAGATCTTCTCTGGACTTGGTCTTGATCACCACGTCGTCGACGTAGGCTTCCACGTTGCGCCCGATCTGGGTGTGCAAACAGCGCTGAATAGCACGTTGGTAAGTTGCGCCTGCTTTTTTCAGACCGAATGGCATTGTGATATAGCAATACGCTCCAAACGGCGTGATGAAAGATGTTTTTAAACAGTCTTGTTCCCTCAGGCTAATTTGATGATATCCCGAGTAGCAGTCGAGAAAACTGAGTAGGTCGCACCCCGCCGTGGAGTCAACCACCTGATCTATCCTGGGAAGACCAAATGGGTCCTTGGGGCACGCTTTGTTGAGGTCGGTGTAGTCGACGCACATGTGCCATTTACCGTTTTTCTTCCGGACCAGAACTGGGTTTGCCAGCCAGTCCGGGTGGTAGACTTCCTTGATGAACCCGGCTGCGAGGAGCTTGGTGATTTCCTCCCGGATAGCGTCCTTGCGGTCTTGAGCGAAGCGCCGCAGCCGTTGCTTGACGGGCTTGGCGTCTGTCTTGACGTGTAGGGCGTGCTCGATCACCTCCCTTGGTACGCCCGGCATGTCAGACGGTTTCCACACGAAGATATCTTTGTTGGCTTGGAGGAAGGTGACGAGCGCGTCTTCCTATTTGGGGTCGAGTCCGGTCCCGACTAAGGCAGTCTTGGAGGGGTCGGAAGGGTCCAGGGGGATCTTCTTCGTGTCAGAGTCCGCTGAAATTCCCGACTTCGCTGCTTTTTTCACCGGAACTGGATCTTGATCGACTTCAGGTGTAGCGGCTTGCCGGATGCTGTCGCGCCCGACTACCGCTTCTTGTGTTTGAGCCAGTTCGCAGCTCTCCTTGTCGCAGGTGAAGGCTTGCTTAGCGTCGCTGTGGAGGGAGAGGACTCCTGCTGGCTCGGGCATCTTCAGCACCATGTACGTATAGTGCGGTATCGCCATGAATTTGGCGAGGGCCGGTCGTCCGAGTATCGCGTGATACGCGGTCTCGAAGTCGGCGACCTCGAAGCAGATGTTTTCTGTACGGAAGTTGTCCCGTGTGCCGAAGGTCACCGGCAAGGTTATCTGCCCGAGTGGGGTTGATGACAAGCCGGGAATTATCCCATGGAAGGGCGCAGTGCTCGGCCGTAGTTCTGAACGAGGAATTCTCATCTCGTCCAAAGTCTTGGCGAACAGGATGTTGAGCGCACTGCCTCCGTCGATGAGGGTTTTCTTCAGCCTGATATTTTTGACGACCGGGTCCAGGACGAGTGGATATCGTCCCGGGTGGGAAATCCGATCTGGGTGATCTGCGCGATTGAAGGTGATGGCCGTTTCCGACCAGCGCAGGTATTGGGGGGTGTCGGCTGTGGAGACCGTGTTGATGTCGCGTATTGAGAGCTTCTGCTTGTGTTTTGATTCGTACGCAAGTGGTCCCCCAAAGATGTGGTTGAGTTCGGCTTGGGGATCCTGGAAATATTCAGCCGGGCTGTGGGAGCCATGGGCCCCGGGTACCTCACTACAAGCACATGGGCCACTCGGATAGAGGATGGGCCAGATCATGTAATTAGAGATAAGATAGCACCCGGCAGGCTGTACCTTGTACAATAAGGAAACATAGCCTTAGTCGGATAGGATTCTATCTCTAATAAGGAAATCCCTTGGTCGTATCCGACTGGGATCCTTACCATGTACCCCTGTCCCCTAGTATATAAAGGGAGGCAGGGCGCCCTATGGAAAAAACCCGAGATCATCGATCACAAATCCATCTCAGAGGAATAACACCTCAACTGGACGTAGGGTATTACCTCACCTTGAGGGCCTGAACCAGTATAATTCCCTCGTGTTCCTCTGCAATCCACCGAATTCCAGTTCGCCGAGTACCCCCATAGTATTATTGCCGGTGCAAAGCATCGACAGTTGGCGCGCCAGGTAGGGGCCCGGCGAGTTCTTCATCAACAGATTCGATGGATCCCATCAACGGAGTCAGGAGCAACAAGTTCTCCAACGGAGACACCATCACCTTCGGGAGCCTTGATTTCGTCGCCGATCAACTCGGCAACCTTTCTTTGGCTGAGGCAGATCCGATCTCGCCAGCCGAAGAGCCAGCCGGCGTTGCGCCAGTCGGCCCCAGGGACGTCACCATCTCTTTCGACGATCTACTACGACAGTCCCTCACGTCGCCGGACATCGGGACAACTTTCTCCCTCGGCGTCCGACTCGCGCTAGGCCTTGAGCCAGCGCGGGTTAAGCCAAGAGGGGGAGAGATCGTCAATCTCCCGTACAGATTCGGCGACGCTGTGCATCCACAACCCGCGCAGCAGACCCGACCTCCAGCGATTCAGTTTGGACACGGTCATGAACCGTTTCAGATTGAATCTAGGGAGGTCGGAGTCGTCCTAACTCCGATAAACTACTCGGAGTCCGACACCAAGTCGGATGGTGGTTCGAGCATCAACTCGGACTCCACCTTGGCAAGCTTCCTCCTCCCCCGCGAGATCTTCATGGCTTCAACACCACCTTCCGAGGTGCGTCGACTGCAAGAGGAGCAGCATGAGGAGGCGCTCCGAGTGCAACAAGAGGAGGCCAACCGACAAGCTCGCAATGACGGGCTTCGACAAGCTGGGCGAGCCGCCCAGCAGCAGATCCTCCGAACCAAAGTCGGCGACCACGATGTCTTCGTCACGCCACAACAGAACGTCGTGGCCGCCGCAACTCTGCTGGACACGCTCCAGTTTGGGCCGGACCATCAGGCCACACCAACCATCGCCAAGATCAAAGCGATGATTACTGCTGCCGCCTGCCAGCAACAAGAACAGTCAGGCAACACTCACGTACCGACCCGTCGAACGGGCTCTCCAGCGGCGGAGTCATCTGCATCAGCACGACGACGAGCAGCCGGCTCCACCCGGCAGCATGAAGAATCCCGCCAAACAACACTCGGCAATACCAACTACGACAACCGGCGGCGTCACCAATACGACCGCCGACACGATCAAGACCTCCGATCGCGGTTACAACGCGATCTTCGCCACACTATAAATGCCCGGCGCGAAGAGCGCGAAGAGGATGAACGCCGCCGACTGGAGACGAACACGAGCGCTTCGGTCTCCACTACGAGCGACTACACCGCCAAAACCGAAGCCCGAGTCCTCACGATAATGAAGGCATCCCAGCCTTTACTCGGGAGTTACAGGACGTCCGATGGCCAGTCGGCTTTAAGCCTACCGGGATTGAAAAGTACGACGGCAAGACCAACCCAGAGTCCTGGCTCACCGTTTACGTCCTAGCAGTTCAAGCTGCTGGGGGCGACAGCAGAGCCATGGCTAACTACCTCCCAGTCGCGTTATCCGACTCGGCGAGGACATGGCTGACAGGCCTCCCAAGGCGGTCGATCGGTTCCTGGGGACAGCTCAGGGAGCGGTTCATCGCAAACTTCCAGGGGACCTACGAGAGACCGGCTTCCGAGCACGACCTCTACCAACTGCATCAGAAAAAGAACGAGTCTCTACGGGAATTCATCAAAAGGTTTTCCGAGAAGCGCAATCAAATCCCAAACATCAAAGACGAGGTCGTCATCGCCGCCTTCCGCAAGGGAGTAAAAGACGCCCCGCTCATCGCGAAGTTCACTCGAAAGCCACCTTCCACCGTCCGGACCCTCTTCGACATGGCCAACAAGTACGCCGACTCAGCTGAAGCCGTCGCAGAGGCCTTCGACGAGAAGAAGGAGCCCCGACAAAAAGACAACAGGGCGAAAGCCGACAACGAGCAGCCTCAGAACAAGCCTGGCAACCGCAAGCGGAAGTCGGACAACGAGGTGGCTAACATGGAGCGCAGTCGGTCACGGCCCCAGCGGAACAACGACTACCAGAAAGTCATGAGCGGGCCTTGCCCCTTTCACCCCAAGGGCCGGCACGCAGCCAAAGACTGCCACATGCTCAAGAAGTTTGCCTCCGAGCAGGCTTCATCATCTGCCGTCGGCGACAAGGACAAGGACAAGCCAGACTCGGGTCCGGCTGACGACTTCCAGGACCCTCAAGCCGAACTCAACCACATCTTCGGGGGGCCACTCGCGTACGAATCCAAGCGCAAACAGAAGCTATCAGCGCGGGACATTAACGCGGTCTCCACAACGGATGCCCCCCAATACTTGCGCTGGTCAGAGATGGCTATCACCTTCAACCGCGCGGATCACCCAGATCGGGTTTCCCACCCGGGACGATACCCACTCGTCCTGGATCCGGTCGTCAAAAATATTAGGCTGAAGAAAACCCTCATCGACGGAGGCAGTGCGCTCAACATCCTGTTCGCCAAGACTTTGGACGAGATGAGAATTCCTCGTTCAGAACTACGGCCGAGCACCGCGCCCTTCCATGGGATAATCCCCGGCTTGTCATCAACCCCACTCGGGCAGATAACCTTGCCGGTGACCTTCGGCACGCGGGACAACTTCCGCACGGAAAACATCTCCTTCGAGGTAGCCGACTTCGAGACCGCGTATCACGCGATACTCGGACGACCGGCCCTCGCCAAGTTCATGGCGATTCCGCACTACACATACATGGTGCTGAAGATGCCCGGGCCAGCAGGAGTTCTCTCCCTCCGCAGCGACGCTAAGCAAGCCTTCACCTGCGACAAGGAGAGCTGCGAGCTGGCTCAAACACAAGAAGCGGCAGTCGGGCGCGACAGCATTCGGCAAGCCGCTACATCTGAAGTCGATCAAGATCCAGTTCCGGCGAAAAAAGCAGCGAAGTCGGGAATTTCAGCGGACTCTGACACGAAGAAGATCCCCCTGGACCCTTCCGACCCCTCCAAGACTGCCTTAGTCGGGACCGGACTCGACCCCAAATAGGAAGACGCGCTCGTCACCTTCCTCCAAGCCAACAAAGATATCTTCGCATGGAAACCGTCCGACATGCCGGGCGTACCAAGGGAGGTGATCGAGCACGCCCTACACGTAAAGCCAGACGCCAAGCCGGTCAAACAACGGCTGCGGCGCTTCGCTCAAGACCGCAAGGATGCTATCCGGGAGGAGATCACCAAGCTCCTCGCAGCCGGCTTCATCAAGGAAGTCCACCACCCGGACTGGCTGGCCAACCCAGTCCTGGTCCGGAAAGAAAAACGGTAAATGGCGCATGTGCGTCGACTACACCGACCTCAACAAAGCGTGCCCCAAGGACCCATTTGGTCTTCCCAGGATAGATCAGGTGGTCGACTCCACGGCGGGGTGCGACCTACTCAGTTTTCTCGACTGTTATTCGGGATATCATCAAATTAGCTTGAAGGAACAAGACTGTTTTAAAGACATCTTTCATCACGCCGTTTGGAGCGTATTGCTATATCACAATGCCGTTCGGTCTGAAAAACGCAGGCGCAACCTACCAAAGGGCTATTCAGCGGTGTCTGCACACTCAGATCGGGCGCAACGTGGAAGCCTACGTCGACGATGTGGTGATCAAGTCTAAATCCAGACAAGACCTCATTGACGACTTGGAAGAAACCTTCCAAAACCTTCGAAGATTCAAGATGAAGTTGAACCCGGACAAGTGCACCTTCGGGGTGCCGTCTGGGAAGTTACTCGGCTTCATCGTCTCGCACCGCGGCATCGAGGCTAACCCGGAGAAAGTCAACGCCATCAAGAACATGGCGCCCCCGACCAACCTCAAAGACATCCAGAAGCTGACAGGCTGCATGGCGGCACTCAGTCGGTTTATCTCCCGACTGGGCGAACGGGGCATGCCCTTCTTCAAGCTCCTCAAAAAGGCGGACACCTTTCAGTGGACCCCGGAAGCCCAGCAAGCCTTCGAAGACTTCAAAGAATTCCTCACATCACCCCCGTACTAGCGTCACCCCTGCCCCAGGAACCACTAATGCTTTATCTGGCGGCAACAACACAGGTAGTCAGCACGGTGCTGGTAGTGGAGCGATCCGAACAGGGTCATCTTCAAAAAATACAACGGCCAATCTATTTTTGTCAGCGAGGTCCTTGCCGACTCCAAAACAAGATACCCGCAGGTCCAGAAGCTGCTATACGGCCTACTCATCACAGTCCGAAAGCTGGTGCACTACTTTCAAGCACATCAAGTCACGGTGGTCACAGCGTTTCCACTCGGGGATGTCCTTCATAATCGCGAGGCCACCGGCCGAATCGCTAAATGGGCACTCGAGCTGATGGCGTTTGACATCACCTTTCAGCCACGGACAGCTATCAAATCTCAAGCTCTAGCCGACTTCGTGGCCGAGTGGACAGAAGTTCAACTCCCAACACCAACAACAAAGCTAGAGTACTGGACAATGTACTTCGACGGTTCCTTACGGATCGGCGGTGCCGGGGCTGGTGTCATATTGACATCCCCCACTGGCGAAAAGTTGAAGTACGTACTACAAATCCACTTCCCGGCTTCCCACAACGTCGCCGAGTACGAGGCTCTCGTTCACGGGCTCCGCATCGCCATATCACTCGGCATACGTCGACTGGTTGTGCGCGGAGACTCCCAACTCGTGGTCAACCAAGTCATGAAAGACTGGACATGTCTCGACGACACAATGGCGGCATACTGTCAGGAGGTCCGCAAGCTGGAAAACAAGTTCGACGGGCTGGAAATCACACACGTCCTGCGTCAATACAACGACGCGGCCGACGAACTAGCAAACATGGGATCCAAGCGAGAAGCGGTCCCAACGGGAATCTTCGTCGAGCAACTTATGGAGCCATCAGTCAAGAAGAAACCGGCACAAGAGCAGTCGGGAGGCGAGCCTACCCCGACCACCGACGAAGTGCTGCACATATGTCAAGACTGGAGGGGTCCTGTTCTCAAATTCCTCCTGGACGATGAACTCCCAGACGATCGCAATCAAGCCGAGCAAATCAAGCGTCGAAGCAAAAGCTTCCTGCGAGTCGGAGAAGACCTGTACCGAAGGAGCGCATCCGGTGTCCTCATGCGCTGTGTCACCACCGAGGAAGGCAAGCAGATCCTGCATTCAATCCACTCGGGCATATGTGGCAACCACGCTGCATCCAGGACGTTAGTCGGAAAAGCTTACCGGCAGGGATTCTTCTGGCCCACCGCAGTCACAGACGCCAAAGACATCGTTCGCAAGTGTGAGGGTTGCCAGTTCTTCGCAAGACAGACAAATCTTCCCGCCCAGGAACTCCAGACTATCCCCATCTCTTGGCCATTCGCAGTATGGGGGCTCGACATGGTCGGGCCATTCAAGAAAGCGCCAGGAGGGTTCACACATTTATTCGTCGCAGTGGATAAATTCACCAAGTGGATTGAGGCTAAACCTGTCGCAACAATCACAGCGGCACGAGCAAAGGACTTCATCTTGAGTATTCTATACCGGTTTGGGGTCCCTAACCGCATCATAACCGACAACGGCACTCAGTTCGCGGCAGGCCTGTTCCAAGATTTCTGCGACGACTTCGGCATCAAGATCTGCTATGCGTCTGTGGCACACCCGCGGAGCAACGGGCAGGTTGAGCGAGCCAACGGCATGGTCTTACAAGGCATCAAGGCCAGGATATACGACCGACTACAACCATATGCGGGTCGGTGGGTACAAGAACTACCATCCGTTCTCTGGTCTCTCAGAACCACGGTTAGTCGGGCAACAGGGCAATCCCCTTTCTTCCTGGTCTACGGTACTGAGGCCATGCTACCGACTGAGATACAGTTCGGCTCTCCGCGAGTCCGGGCTTACTCTGAAGACGATTCCAACAGCACCCGACTGATCGAATTAGATCAGCTGGAAGAAGCAAGAGACGCCGCAACAATCCAGTCGGCAAGATATCTTCAAGGCCTGCGTCGCTACCACAATCGCAATGTCCGTGGCCGCGCCTTCTTGGTCGGGGATCTCGTTCTAAGGAAGATACAAACCACCAAGGACAGGCATAAACTATCCCCCATCTGGGAAGGGCCGTTCATTATAGCCGAGGTCACGCGGCCAGGCGCCTACCGACTGAAGACCAAAGACGGCATCCTCATCACCAACTCATGGAATATAGAACAGCTACGTCCTTTCTATACCTGAGTTTTACTTTTTCCATGTGTACAGTTTTTCCTGACTCACTACGCCGCTTGTTCCAATCGAGTAGTGAGTCGGGGGCTGCATGCATATATGTGTTCTGTCAATAACATACAAGCTTATCTCACCTCGGTTATGAAGCCTTGCCACGACTGATGCGTTGGCCCGAGTATAGCATCTTCCTCTGAACGATTTTTATCAAGTTCTATCGAACTAACTCGGTGCATGCTACATGGTCGGGTAAAGCTAATGACAACCGAATAATAAGTTTGGCGGCACGACACATATATTCACACATGATCGTATATGAAAGCATATGTATACACCGACTACAAAATATATTGCCTTTACAGACCCAGGTCTCGGGTAATCGCTTCAGCAGTCGGCTTCGCCTGTGAGATCAGCTCCAGCGCTTCCTCGGGCGTCGTCTCCTCGGAAAATCCCTCCCCGATGGCCTCAATGTCCGCCCTCGGGTAGATGGACTTGGTCATTGCTAGGGTCTGGGCCACGCCGGCGGCAACCCGCTCGTCTGAGTACCTTTTCAGGGCACTCGGCGCATCCTCGAGACGCCCCATTATTTGAGGAATTCTGCTACAGCTGGTCCCCACTGGGCGGGGATCCACAAGGTCAAGGAGCCCCTTCACGGACCCGACAAGGGCCTCCCGTGACTCCCGGATTGATCTTATCTCCTCCGTGTAGAACCGGTACTGGGCCTGGACGTTGGCTCTCTCATGCCTGCCCAGATCGGCCGGCAAGTATGCTTGCCAGGATCGGCTACACGCAGGGTGAGTAATGTATTGGCTGAGATCACAGTCGGGTTGAGGACTTACTTTCGTAGTCGGCCTCCCACCCGGCCACGGTCTTCTCCAGTTCGGCCTTCTCCTTACCGAGCTCGACGACGGCCTTCTCCAACTCGGACTTCTCCCGGTCAAGCTCGGTATTGGCTTTTGTCAGGTCGGCCTTGACTCTTTCAAGCTCGGCCTTGGCTTCTTCGGCCTCCTTCAGCTGCGACTCCCTCTCCGCTTCGAGGTCTGCACCACAGATTAGCCAAGAGCTCAATCGCGCAGTCATAACACCACCAAGCAGTCGGATCGACGTCACCGGATGATTACACCAACGGTCCAGTCGGGGAGATATGCTCGAGGATTTTACCTCTGACCTTCTCGGCTAAGGCCCATGTCTCAGCCCTGAGTTGATCAGCGCCGCTCTTCAGCCAGGCCTCCCTGCTCGTGTGACGCGCCTCCATCTCGGCCTTCAATGCCCGGAGCTGTTGTAATTCTGCGAGATGGGGAGCCATCTCGACTAGGATCTCTGTCATCGCCTCATTGCGGTCGACGAGTTTCTACTCAGGACAAGGAACAAACCGACGACAGAGTCAAACATCAAGACAAGAAGATTGCTGGAGCTTCACTACGAGAATCATACCGCGACCCCTTGGGACCCATTGATGGCGGCACGAATCAGGCTCTCGCGCTCTCTCCTTGCGACGATTTCATCAAGTCTGAAGCTCTTCATAGTGCCGTCGCGAGTGGTCCACGAGAAGGTCCGGGGCATCACGCGTGGGGGAGCTTCGATCCGAGGCAAATGTGGGATCTCTGGTGGCGGCGGCAACGGCGACGATGGCGGTGACGACAACCATGAAGGCGACGGGGTCCCGGCCTCGGCATCGCCTTCCCTACAACATTGGGGACCGGATCGGGGGATCCGTCCCCTGCTTCCGCGACGTATGGTGCCTCAGGGGCCGGGGCCTCAGCCTCAACGGCCACCTCTTGGTCGACTGGCGGTAGCGGCCCTGTAGTCGGAGCCACCTCGGTTTCAGCAACCGGCTGGCCACCGGCACAGCAGGTGTGCTTGCTGCCGCTGACTCGGCTGGGGTGGATTCATCAAGCGGGGCAGATGGGCCGACCTTTTTGAGGTCGATATCGGCTCGCTTCCTGCACAACGAAGCAAGACATCAAGACTGTATTTCAACATACGACGACTACAGAATGCTCGGAGTAGCGCACCTCTTGGAAAACTTCAGCTTCCTGCTAGTGTGCCCGCTCCCCGGCGAAGCGCTGGCATCGGCGCTCGCCCCGTACGGTGTCGCCGACGGCAGAGGCATATCGGCCTGAGTCGACCTCGACTCTGGTACGGTTGGTTCGGGTTCCTTCGCCCCAATCGGCCTCCGCTCTGGTTGGCCCCTTGGCGGCGCTGTTGCTGGACATGACAACGTCGAGCCCAAGCCAGCTGCTCTCAGCCTGGGACTCGACCGCGTAGGCGTTGTGGCAGCGGTGTCCTTTATCTTCAAGCTACCGCTCACGGCCCGCGCTGTCATGGCCCCCTCGCCCCGATATAAAATTGGCTTTTTCCCCGCTCTCTTGGAGTCGGGTTGGGCATCAGAGGGACTCCTTGGCCTCTTCTTCGACGCGACCGCAGACAATGGGCGAGAATCTTCATCAAATTCCTCATGCCACTACAAGCAAGTCGACAAGATACCATCACGCAAGGTTGAACAATCATCGTTCCACAGGCGTTCAACCACAGGAGAAAGTAACAAGTTTACCTTGGTCCGCGGCCGGATGAAGCTATAGGCAGCAACTCGGCGGTTATCATCTTCGGTGGCAACGACCCCTTCTGAGAAGTAGCCGAACAAGGTATCGGTTACTGCCCCTTGTCCGCTGTCTCGCTGCTCACCCCGGTCGGGATCGTGCTTACCTCTGAAGGCCAGCCGAAAGCACTTCTCAGCTTCAGCGGCTGGACGCGCCTCGTCAGGAAACGACGAGCCACCCAGGGCCCTGTCAAGCCGGCCCTCTTGAGGTCATCTATCTTCGTTAGCAATATGTGTGCCTGGCCCAGTTCTTCAAAGGTTGGCTCCGAAGACCAGCTTGGCAACACCACCGGCGGCATACCAGTAAATGGGGGCAAGGAAGGAGCCAGATTGGCGCAGTAAAACCACTCCTTGTGCCAGCCTTCAGAGAAGATTTCAAAGGCAAATCGATATATGTTTTCTTCCCATCACTCCTTAGTTGAAGACCAGCCCCCCAATCACACTGATATTACTCTTGGAAGGCTGGGGCTTGACATGGAACAAATGTCGGAAGAGGATGAAATGGGGCTCAACACCCAGAAAGCACTCGCAAAGGGTAACGAATATGGAGATCTGAAGAATCGAGTTGGGATTTAAATGCACCAACTCCAGCCCGTAGAAATCAAGGATGCGGCGGAAGAAATCAGACGACGGAAGACACAAGCCCCGATCAAAGAAAGAGGCGAAAACTACCGTTTCATCAGGCCGGGGTTGGGGCTCGACTCATCCCTCGCCGACCGCCAACGGATCACTTCTTGGCTGGGCAACTTCAGCTCGCTCTCCAGCCGTCTCAGCTTCACCGAGCCGCAATCCGAGATCGGCCAAGAACTCCTGGCGCACCCGCAGGATTCGTCACCTTCGGCATGACTGGAGGTGTTGAGATTTGGGGGAAAGCAAATCGGGGGCTTGGAATAGACGAAGAGGATTGAAATCGCCCGAGTCCGGGTGGGGAACGGCTGCTGCTAACCCTAGCCGGGCGGGAGGCGAAAAGCTAGGCGCGAAGGTGGAAGATGAAGAGATTGGTTGCTTTGGGGAAGACGATGGAATCTTCTTCTCTCTCTCCCCATCCTTTTATAGCCTGAACTGACTAGATGGACCCAGGCCCACACAGTTGGTATTGGGCTGACAAGATATGAGTTCCTACAGTAGCATGCTCCATGTGGGCCGCCCGCAGGCTGAGTTGAAATAATAGCGCTGGTGCTACTCATAGGAATCGATGAGGTAAACAGATATGCTTCATGAGAGCCTTACTGCTAAACAAATATGTTTGGGTATCTGTCTTATCCACCAGGTCTCGAGGATATATTCTTACAAGGATCACAAGCTGGTCTTCATTAAAATTGGGGATGCAGGTATCTCTCTCGAGTACACCTAACCACGCGATGGATTTATTTTTCATAAAGTGGTACTCGGCCGACATGCGCGGCTATCAGTTGCCATGAGCGACATTATTCCAGCCGACATGACGCTGAAGAGTCTAACTCTCGAGTAGTGCACTACTCGGGAGAGACTATAAATTTATCATTCCCGCTGACATGATGCGGATGAGTCTAACTTCTGGGTGGGACGCCACTCGGGAAAGACTATAGACACCCCCTTTCCGGCTGACATGACGCTGAAGAGTCCCATATACGAGTAGTATCCTACTCGGCAAGACTATAAACACACATCCCGACTGACATGAAGTCGAAGAGTCCTATATACGAGTAGCCTCCTACTCGGCAAGACTATAAATTATATTCCGGTTGACATGATACCGAAGAGTCTCATATACCAGTAGTAATCTACTCGGGAAAGACTTCCAGGTTAAAGATCTTTGACTTTATGTTTAATTGTCTTCACAATTAAGCACAAAGTCGGGGGCTACACCTAATAGGTGCGCCTATTCGGCGCACACTATTCATATATTTACATGAAGCCCTTCATAGCCTCGCTGCCAGCTGACATGAAGCAGGACTCGGGAAGACTTACTCGGACAAAGAGTACTCGGGAGCATCGCACTCGGGTAACCTTCACCGTGGAGGAAGAGCACTCGGCATCAGCTGTGACTCAACTATGAAGGTCTCAGGGGCTACTGTGGGAGCCATGGGCCCCGGGTACCTCACTACAAGCACATGGGCCACTCGGATAGAGGATGGGCCAGATCATGTAATTAGAGATAAGATAGCACCCGGCAGGCTGTACCTTGTACAATAAGAAAACATAGCCTTAGTCGGATAGGATTCTATCTCTAATAAGGAAATCCCTTGGTCGTATCCGACTGGGATCCTTACCATGTACCCCTGTCCCCTAGTATATAAAGGGAGGCAGGGCGCCCTATGGAAAAAACCCGAGATCATCGATCACAAATCCATCTCAGAGGAATAACACCTCAACTGGACGTAGGGTATTACCTCACCTTGAGGGCCTGAACCAGTATAATTCCCTCGTGTTCCTCTGCAATCCACCGAATTCCAGTTCGCCGAGTACCCCCATAGTATTATTGCCGGTGCAAAGCATCGACACGGGCCTGAGTCTGGCTTGTCTTTGTCCTTGTCGGCGCCAGACGATGAAGCTTGCTCGGAGGCAAACTTCTTGAGCATGTGGCAGTCCTTGGCCGCGTGCCGGCCTTTGGGGTGAAATGGGCAAGGCCCGCTCATGACTTTCTGATAGTCGTTGTTCCGCTGGGGCCGCGACCGACTGCGCTCCATGTTGGCCACCTCGTTGTCCGACTTCCGCTTGCGGCTGCCAGACTTATTCTGAGACGGCTCGTTGTCGGCTTTCGCCTTGTTGTCTTTTTGTCGGGGCTCCTTCTTCTCGTCGAAGGCCTCAGCGACGGCTTCAGCCGAGTCGGCGTATTTGTTGGCCATGTCGAAAAGAGCCCGGACAGTGGATGGTGGCTTCCGAGTGAACTTCGCGATGAGCGGGGCGTCTTTTACTCCCTTGCGGAAGGCGGCGATGACGACCTCGTCTTTGATACTTGGAATCTGATTGCGCTTCTCGGAAAACCTTTTGATGAATTCACGCAGAGACTCGTTCTTCCTTTGATGCAGCTGGTAAAGGTCGTGCTCGAAAGCCGGTCTCTCGTAGGTCCCTTGGAAGTTAGCGATGAACCGCTCCCTGAGTTGCCCCCAGGAACCGATCGACCGCCTTGGGAGGCCTGTCAACCATGTTCTCACCGAGTCGGCTAATGCGACTGGGAGGTAGTTAGCCATGGCTCTGCTGTCGCCCCCAGCAGCTTGTACTACTAGGACGTAAACGGTGAGCCAGGACTCTGGGTTGGTCTTGCCGTCGTACTTTTCGATTCCGGTAGGCTTAAAGCCGACTAGCCAGCGGACGTCCTGTAACTCCCGAGTAAAGGCTGGAATGCCTTCGTTATCGTGACGACTTGGGCTTCGGTTTTGGCGGTGTAGCCATTCGTAGTGGAGACCGAAGCGCTCGTGTTCATCCTCCAGTCGGCGGCGTTCATCCTCTTCCCGTTCTTCGCGCCGGGCCCTTAGGGTGTGGTGAAGATCGCGTTGTAATCGCATTCGGAGGTCTTGATTGGGTTGACGGTCGTATTGGTGACGCCGCCGGTTGTCGTAGTTGGTATTGCCGAGCGTTGTTTGGCGGGACTCTTCGTGCTGCCGGGTGGAGCCGGCTGCCCGACGTCGCGCTGATGCAGATGATTCCGCCGCTGGAGAGCCCGTCCGATGGGTCGGTATGTGAGTGTTGCCTGACTGTTCTTGCTGCTAGCAGGCGGCAGCAGTAATCATCGCCTTGATCATGGCGATAGTTGGTGTGGCCTGATGATCCGGCCCAAGCTGGAGCGTGTCCAGCAGAGTTGCGGCGGCCACGACGTTCTGTTGTGGCGTGACAAGACGTCGTGGTCGTCGACTTTGGTTTGGAGGATCTGCTGCTGGGCGGCTCGTCCAGCCTGTCGAAGCCCGTCATTGCGAGCTTGTCGGTTGGCCTCCTCTTGTTGTTGTAGTCGGCGCGCCTCCTCTTGCTGCTCCTCTTGCAGTCGGCGCCCCTCGGAAGGTGGCGTTGAAGCCATGAAGATCTCGCAGGGGAGGAGGAAGCTTGCCAAGGTGGAGTCCGAGTTGGTGCTCGAACCGCTATCCGACTTGGTGTCGGACTCCGAGTAGTTTATCGGAGTTAGGACGACTCTGACCTCTCTAGATCCAATCTGAAACGGTTCATGACCGTGTCCAAACTGAATCGCTGGAGGTCGGGTCTGCTGCGCGGGTTGTAGATGCACAGCGTCGCCGAATCCGTACGGGAGATTGACGATCTCTCCCCCTCTTGGCCTAACCCGCGCTGGCTCAAGGCCTAGCGCGAGTCCGACGCCGAAGGAGAGAGTTGTCCCGATGTCCGGCGATGTGAGGGACTGTCGTAGTAGATCATCGAAGGAGACGGCGACGTCCCTGGGGCCGACTGGCGCAACGCCGGCTGGCTCCTTGGCTGGCGAGATCGGATCTGCTTCAGCCAAGGAAAGATTGCCGAGTTGATCGGCGACGAAATCAAGACTCCCGAAGGTGATGGTGTCTCCATTGGAGAACTTGTAGCCCTTGACTCCGTTGATGGGATCCATCGAATCTGTTGATGAAGAATTCGCCGGGCCCCTACCTGGCGCGCCAACTGTCGATGCTTTGCACCGGCAATAATATTATGGGGCTACTCGGCGACCTAGAATTCGGTGGATTGCAGAGGAACACAGGAGAATTATACTAGTTCAGGCCCTCGTTGTGAGGTAATACCCTACGTCCAGTTGAGGTGTTATTCCTCTGAGGTGGTTTTGTGATCAATGATCTGGTGTGCCCTCATGGGGCGCCCTGCCTCCCTTTATATACTAGGGGACAGGGGTACATGGTAAGGATCCCAGTCGGATACGACCAAGGGATTTCCTTCTTAGAGATAGAAACCTATCCGACTAAGGCTATGTTTCCTTATTATACAAGGCACAGCCTGTCGGGTGCTATCTTATCTCTAATTACATGGTCTGGCCCATCCTCTATCCGAATGGCCCATGTGCTGGTAATGAGGTACCCAGGGCCCATGGCTCCCACAATCTCTCCTTTGTATTATTATTATCGTATAAGCCTTCTGAGTACTTGTCGTACTCACGCTGCATCTTTCAGGTGAGGACAACGACGACATTGATGTGGTCTACTGTTATCCCGCCGAGGGTGGTGAGGATAATGTGTAGTTGAAGTTGAGCTCTATCCCCAGTCGGTTGCCCTGTGGTATGGGTTTTGGCTATTCTTGTCTTTTGTGTTTATATTCCGTTGCGAATCTTTTGTCACTTTGTGATGAATTAGGGTGTGAACCCTTTATGTAATATTTGTAACTCTGCTACTCGTTTATCCATATTTAGAGTACTTGTGATGTTTATCAATTGCTGGTGATGAAAGTGTGAGGCTAGTCGCTTTCCTGGGGACTAGCTGAACATGAGTATGAGTTCTGTATAATTGAGATGGTTGGGGGATAGCTATTGTGGTTTGAGTCCTCTGGGGTACGTATCGTGTTTGGTCGCCACCATCGAGTGGTTTGACGAGCGTATGACGGGGAGGACTGGTAAGCTATCCTTATGATTATCTCTTTTGTACACTTCTCGGCATTTTTGGATTTGTATTGTGAGTGGGTAAAGATTATGGCAAGTCTGCGATGAGGATGGATGGTTACCGCATTTATTCGGGTTTTATTCGAGACCCCATCCATCTAGATAGTTTGCGTTGCCGTAATAGTTACTCTTCATAATGCACTTCCGGGGTGCCCACAACGGTGCCGAGGCTATGCTACCGACAGAGTTACAGTTCGGCTGTCCACGAGTTCGGGCTTACTCAGAAGATGACTCCAACAATACGCGACTGGTCGAGTTAGATCAGCTGGAAGAAGCAAGAGACACCGCAACAATCCAGTCGGCAAGGTATCTTCAAGGCCTACGTCGCTACCACAATCGCAATGTCTGTGGCTGCGCCTTTTTGGACGGGGACCTCGTTCTGAGAAAAATACAAACCACCAAAGACAAGCATAAATTATCCCCAATCTGGGAAGGGCCGTTCATTATAGCCGAGGTCACGTGGCCAGGCGCCTACCGACTGAAGACCGAAGACAGCGTTCTCATCAGCAACTCATGGAACATAGAACAGCTACGTCCTTTCTATACCTGAGTTCTATAATTTTCATGTGTACAGTTCTTCTGACTCACTACACCGCTTGTATCAACTGAGTAGTGAGTCGGGGGCTGCATGTATATATGTGTTCTGTCAATAACATACGAGCTTATCTTTCTTTGGTTATGAAGCCTTACTATGACTGTCACGGTTGCCCGAGCATAGCTCCTTACTTTGAACGTTTTTATTAAGTTCTAACAGACTAACTCGGTGCATACTACATGGTCGAGTAAAGCTAATGACAACTGAGTAATGAGCTTGGCGGCACTGCACACATATTTACACATGCTTGTTTACAAAAGTTTATATATACCGACTACATAACATGTTGCCCTTACAGACCTAGGTCTCAGGTAATTGTTTCAGCAGTCGGCTTCGCCTGGGCAATTAGCTCCAGCGCCTCCTCGGGCGTCGTCTCTTCGGCAAACCCTTCCCCGATGGCTTCAATATCTGCCCTTGGGTAGATGGACTTGGTCATCGCCAGGGTCTGGGCCACGCCGGTGACAACATGCTCATCCGAGTACTTTTTCAAGGCACTCGGTGCATCCTCGAGACGCGCCTCTATCTGGGGGATTCTGCTGCAACTGGTCCCCACAGGGCGGGGATCTATGAGGTCAAGGAGCCCTTTCACGGACCCGACGAGGGCCTCCCGTGACTCCTTCATCACTCTTATCTCCTCCGTGTAGAACCGATACTGGGCCTGGACATTGGCTCTCATGTCTGCCCAGGTCCACCGGCAAGTAAACTTGTCAGATTCGGTTATAGACGGAACGACTAATGGATTGGCTAAGATCACAGTCAGGTTGAGGACTTACTTTCGTAGTTGGCCTCCCACCCGGCCACGGTCTTCTCCAGTTCAGCTTTTTCCTTACCGAGCTTGACGACGGCCTCCTTCAACTCGGCCTTCTCCCGGTCAAGCTCGGCATTGGCCTTCGTCAGGTCGGCCCTGACCTTCTCAAGCTCGGCCCTGGCTTCTTCGGCCTCCTTCAGCTGTGATTCCCTCTCTATTCGGGTCTTCAACTCCGCTTCGAGTGCTGCACCATAGATTAGCCAAGAGCTCAACCGTGCAGTCATGACAAAACTGGGCAGTCGGGAACAACGCAGCTGGATGAATACATCAACGGTTCGGTCGAGAAGATATATTCGGAGATCTTACCTCTAATCTTTCCAGCTAGGGCCCATGTCTCCGCCCTGAGCTGATCAACGCCACTCTTCAGCCAGGCCTCCCTCCCTGCATGACGCTCCTCCATCTCGGCCTTCAATGCCCGGAGCTGCTCCAATTCTGCGAGGTGGGAAGCCACCTCGACCAAGATTTCTGTCATCGCCTCATTGCGGTCGACGACGACGACGACGACCACGACGGCGATGGGGTCCCGGCCTCAGCACCGCCGTCCCCCGCGACCTCGGGGACCGGTTCAGGGGCTCCGGCCGCGGCCTCCGCAACGGGTGATGCTTCAGGGGCTGGGGCCTCAACCTCAGCAGCCGTCTCTTGGTCGGGTGGCGGCAGCGACCCTGCAGTCGGGACCACCTCGATCTCCGCGACCGGGCTGGCCTCCGGCTCAGCAGGTGTGTTCGCGGCCGACGGCTCGGCTAGGGCAGGCTCGTCAAGGGGAGCGGTCGGATTGATCTCCTTAATATCGATATCGGCCCGCTTCCTGCACGGCGAAACAATACATCATGACACTACTTCAACACACAAGAACTTCAGAAGACCCGGAGCAGCGCACCTCTTGGAGAACTTCAGTTTCTTGCTGGGCGACCCAGTCCTCGGCGAAGCGCTAGCTCCGGCAGTCGGCCCGATCGGCGTCACAGTCGGCGGTGGCGCTTCAACCTGAGTCGGCTCTGATTCCGGCGTGGTCGGCTTGGGCGCCTCCGTCCCCGGCGGCGTCTGCTCTAGCCGGCCCCTCGGTGGTGCTGCGGCCGGGCTCGACAACGTCGAGCTCAAACCCGCAGATCTCAACCTGGGACTTGATCACCTGCGCGCCGCGGCAACGGCGTCCTTTATTTTCAGGCTTCCAGCCACGGCGCGTGCCGTCATGGCCCCCTCACCCCGATACAAAATTGGCTTCTTCCCCGCTCTCTTGGAGTTGGGGTTGGCAGCAGAGGGACTTCTCGGCCTCTTCTTCGACGCGACGGCCGACAACGGGCGGGAGTCTTCATCAAACTCTTCATGCCGAATGAAGCTATAGGCCGCAACCCGGTGCTTATCGTCCTCGGTCGCGATCACCCCTTCGGAGAAGTAGCCGAACAGGGTCGCGGTCACTTTCCCCTTGTCCGCCAACTTGTTGCTCAGTCGGTCAGGATCGTTTTTGCCTTTAAAGACCCAGCCAAATGCACTCCTCAGCTTCAGCGGCTGGATGCGTCGGGTCAAGAAGCGACGAGCGACCCAAGGTCCTGTCAGGCCGGCCTTCTTGAGGTCATCTATCTTCACCAACAGTTGATGGGCCTGGCCCATTTCTTCAAAGGATGGCTCTGCTAACCAGTTTGGCGAAACCACGAGCAGCAAGCCAGTAAACGGGCGCAAGGAAGGAGCCAGATCTGCACAATAGAACCATTCCTTGTGCCAGCCTTTCAGAGAAGATCTCAAGGGCAGATCAAGATATGTCTTCTTCCCATCGCTCCTTAGCTGGAGACCAGCCCCCCCAATCACATTAATATTACTCTTGGAGGGCTGGGGTTTGACATGGAACAGGTGTCGGAAGAGGATAAAATGGGGTTCAACACCCAAGAAGCACTCACAAAGAGTAATAAAAATGGAGATCTGAAGAATCGAGTTGGGGTTCAAATGCACCAACTCCAGCCCGTAGAAGTCAGGGATGCGGCGGAAGAAATCAGAAGACGGAAGGCACAAGCCTCGATCGAAAAAAGAGGCGAAAACTACCGTTTCACCAGGTTGGGGATTTGGGACTAACTCACCCTTAGCCGACCGCCAGCGAATCACTTCTTGGCTGGGCAACTTCAGTTCACTTTCTAGCCGCTTCAGCTTCACCGAGCCACAATCTGACATCGGCCAAGAACTTCCCGGCGCACCCGCAAGATCTGAAGCCTTCGGCATGACTGGAGGCGGTGAGATTTGGGGAAAAGCAGATCGGGGGCTTGGGACAAACGGAGAGGATTGGAATCGCCCGAGTTCGGATGGGGAACAGCAGCAGCTAACCTTGGCCGGGCGAGAGGCGAAAAGTTGGGCACGAAGGAGGAAGACGAAGCGATTGGCTGATTTGGGGAAGATGAAGGAATCTTTTTCTCTCTCTCCGGTTTTATAGAGCAGATGCCGACTAGATGGGCTTGGGCCTACACAGTCAGCACTGGGCCATCAAGATATGAGTTCCTACAATAGCATGCTCCATGTGGGCCGCCTGTAGGATGAGTTGAAATTATAGCGCTAGTGCTACCAATAGGAGCCGATCAGGTAAACAGATATGCTTCATGAGAGCCTTATTGCTAAACGTATATGTTTGGGTATCTGTTTTATCCCCCAGGTCTCAAGGATATATCCTTACAAGGATCACAAGTTGGTCTTCATTAAAATTGGAGATGCAGGTATCTCGCTCGAGTACACCTAACCACGCCGTGGATTTGTTTTCATAAAGTGGTACTCGGCCTACATGCGTGGCCATCAGTTGCCATGAGCAACATTTTACCCACTGACATGATGCGGAAGAGTCTAACTTTCGAGCAGTGCACTACTCAGGAGAGACTATAAATATCTTTTCCCACTGACATGATGCGGAGGAGTCTAACTTTTGAGTGGGACGCCACTCGGAAAAGACTATAAACCCCCCTTTTTTCCAGCCGATATGATGCTGAAGAGTCCCATATACGAGTAGCATCCTACTCAGCAAGACTATAAACACATATTCCGACTGACATGAAGTTGAAGAGTCCTACATACGAGTAGTCTCCTACTCGGCAAGACTATAAAGTCTATTCCGGTTGACATGATACCGAAGAGTCTCATATACCAGTAGTAATCTACTCGGGAAAGACTTCCAGGTTAAAGATCTTTGACTTTATGTTTAATTGTCTTCATAATTAAGCACAAAGTCGGGGGCTACACCTAATAGGTGCGCCTATTCTGTGCACACTATTCATATATCTCCATGAAGCCCTTCATAGCCTCGCTGCCAGCTGACATGAAGTAGGACTCGGAAGAAGACTTACTCGGACAAAGGGTACCCGGGAGTACTGCACTCGGGCAATCTTCACCGTGGAGGATGAGCACTCGGCATTAGCTGTGACTCAACTATGAAGGTCTCAGGGGCTACTGTGGAGGCCATGGGCCCCGAGTACCTCATTACCAGTATATGGGCCACTCGGATAGAGGATGGGCCGAACCATGTAATTAGAGATAAGATAGCACCCGGCAGGCTTTGCCTTGTATAATAAGGAAACATAGTCTTAGTCGGATAGGACTCTATCTCTAAGAAGGAAATCCCTTGGTCGTATCCGGCTGGGATCCTTATCATGTACCCCTGTCCCCTAGTATATAAAGTTAGGCAGGGCGCCCCTCAGGGCAACGGGAACAAGATCATCGATCATCAAAACACCTCAGAGGAATAACACCTCAACTGGACGTAGGGTATTACCTCACATCGAGGTCCTGAACTAGTATAAATCCTCTGTGTTCCTCTGCAATCCACCGAATTCACCTTCGCCGAGTAGCCCTATAGTTTTATTGCCGATGCAAAGCATCGATAGCGAGCTGGCTCAATCTCTAGAAGCGGTAGCCGGGCGCAACAACTTTCAGCTATCCGCTACAACTCCATGCGAGGACGATTAGGTTCTAGCCAAAAAAGCAGCCAAGTCGGGAATTTCAATGGATTCTGAAACCAAGAAGATCCCCTTAGACCCTACCGACCCCTCCAAAACTGCTCTAGTCAGGACCGGACTCGACTCTACATAGGAAGACGCGCTCATCACCTTCCTCCAGGCGAACAGGGACATATTTGCTAGGAAACCTTCCGACATGCCTGGTGTACCAAGGGAGGTGATCGAGCATTCCCTCAACCTCAGGCCGGACGCCAAGCAAGTCAAATAATGGCTATGGCGCTTCGCACCAGACCACAAAGATGCTATTCGGGAGGAGATAACCAAGCTCCTTGCAGCCGGGTTCATCAAAGAGGTCTTCCTTTCGGATTGGCTAGCAAACCCAGTCTTAGTCTGGAAGAAGAACGGTAAATGGCGCATGTGCGTCGACTACACCGACTTAAACAAGGCGTGCCCCAAAGATCCATTTGGTCTACCCAGAATAGATCAGGTGGTGGATTCAACTATGGGGTGCCAACTTCTCAGCTTTCTCGACTGTTACTCGGGATATCACCAAATCAGCTTGAAGGAGGAAGACTACCTAAAGACTTCTTTCATCACGCCATTTGGAGCCTACTGCTATATCACCATGCCGTTTAGATTAAAAACGCTAGAGCAACGTATCAATGAGCAATTCAGCGATGTTTACACACTCAACTCGGGTGCAACATGGAGGCGTATGTCGATGATGTGGTGATCAAGACAAAGTCCAGGGAAGACTTCATCACCGACTTGAAAGAAACTTTCCAAAGCCTTCGAAGATTCAAGATGAAGTTGAATCTAGAAAAGTGCGCTTTTGGTGTACCGTCCGGAAAGCTACTCGACTTCATCGTATCACATCTAGGCATCGAGGCCAATCTAGAAAAAATTAAAGCTATCATGAACATGGCACCCCCAACTAACTAGAAGGATGTCCAAAAGCTGACAGGGTGCATGGCGGCACTCAGCCGATTTATCTCCCGATTTGGTGAACGGGGCATGCCCTTTTTCAAACTACTGAAGATAGCGGACAATTTTCAATGGACACCTGAAGCCCAGCAAGCCTTCGAAGATTTCAAAAAATTTCTCACATCACCACTAGTGTTGGCGTCACTTATGCCCTAGGAACCACTAATGTTATACTTGGCAGCAACCACTCAGGTAGTCAGCATGGTGCTGGTAATCGAGCGATCCGAGCCAGGTCATATACAGAAAATTCAACGGCCAGTCTACTTCATCAGTGAGGTCCTAGCCGACTCCAAGATGAGATATCCTCAAGTCCAAAAGCTGTTATATGGCCTACTCAAAACTGTTCGGAAGTTGGTGCACTATTTTCAGTCGCATCAAGTAATCGTTGTCACATCATATCCACTCAGGGACGTCCTACACAATCGCGAGGCCACTGGCAGAATCGCTAAATGGGCACTCAAGTTAATGGCATTTGACATCATTTTTCTTCCACAGACAGCAATCAAATCTCAAGCTCAAATCAATTTTGCAGCCGAGTGGACAAAAGTTCAGACGACTACAAACACGGACAAGCTAGAGTACTGGATGATGTACTTCGACAGTTCTCTACGGATCAGCGGCGCGGGGCCATGTCACCCACAAGCGAAATACTCAAGTATGTCCTCCAGATTCACTTTCCAGCTTCCTAGAATGTCGCCGAGTACGAAGCACTTATCCAAGGGTTCCGCATTGCCATATCACTAGGCATCCGTCGACTGGTTGTGCGCGGGGATTCTCAACTCGTAGTCAGCCAAGTCATGAAAGACTAGACATGTCTCGACGACACTATGGCGGCGTATTGTCAGGAGGTCAGAAAGCTGGATGTCGATGTTTTACACCGGCAATACAACTATAGGGCTACGTGGCAAGGGGAAACTCGGTGGACTGCAAAGGAACACAAGGAGATTTTATACTAGTTCAGGCCCTCGATGTGAGGTAATACCCTATGTCCAGTTGTGATGGTATTCCTTTGAGGATGTGTCGATCAATGATCTTTTGCTCTCATGGGGCGCCCTGCCTCTCCTTATATACTGGGGGACAGGGGTACAGGATAGGAATCCCAGCCGGATAGAGCCAACGGATTTCCTTCTTAGCGATACATCTTACCCAGCTAAGATTGTATATTCCTTTTTATACAAGGCAAAATCTACCGGGTGCTACTATATCTCTAACTACAAGACTCGGCCCATCCTCTATCCGAGTGGCCCATATGCTTGTGATGAGGTACCCGGGGCCCATGGCCTCCACAGTAGCCCCTGAGACCTTCATAGTTGAGTCACAGCTGATGCCGAGTACTCGTCCTCCACGGTGAAGATTGCTCAAGTGCATTGCTCCCGAGTACTCCTTGTCCGAGTGGTTCTTCTTCCCGAGTCCTGCTTCATGTCAGCTGGCAACGAGGCTATGAAGGGCTTCATGTTGGTATATGAATAGTGTGCATCGAATAGGTGCACCTATTAGGTGTAACCCCCGACTTTCTGCTTAATTGTGAAGACAATTAAACATAAAGTCAAAGATCTTTAAACTTGCAGTCTTTTCCAAGCAGATTACTACTGGTATATGAGACTCTTCAGTATTATGTCAATCGGAATATGATTTATAGTCTTGCCGAGTAGCATGCCACTCGTATATGGGACTCTTCAGCTTCATGTCAGCTAGAATAGGGGGTTTATAGTCTCTCCTGAGTGGCGTCCCACTCGGAAGTTAGACTCCTCAGCGTCATGTCAGCTGGAATAATGTTGCTCATGGCAACTGTTGGCCAAGCATGTAGGCCGAGTACCACTTTTATGAAAATAAATCCATTACGTGGTCAGGTGTACTCGAGAAAGATACCTACACCCCCAATTTTAATGAAGACCAGCTTGTGATCCTTATAAGGATATATCCTCGAGACCTGTGGATAAAACAGATACCCAAACATATATGTTTAGCAATTAGGCCTTAATGAAACATACCTGTTTACCTCATCGATTCCTGTTAGTAACACCAGCGCCGCGATTTTAACTCGGCCTGCAAGCGGCCCATATTGAGCGTGCTACTGTAGGAACTCATATCTTCAGTGGCCCAACTTCAACTGTGTAGGCCCGAGCCCATTTAGTCAGCACAGGCTCTATAAAGGCTGAGGGAGAGAGAAACGATTCCTCTATCTTCCCCACGCGACCAATCGTTTCGTCTTCCGCCTCCGCGCTGAAATTTCGCCTCCCGCTTTGCTAGGGTTCACTGCTACTTGCTGTTCCCCACTAGAACTCGGGCGATTCCGATCCTTCTTGTCAATTCCAAGCCCCCAATCACATTTCCCCCAAATTTCTCCGCCCCAGCCATGCCGAGGGCCTCGAACCTTACGGGTGCGTCGGAGAATGCCTGGCCGACTTCGGATTGCGGCTTGGTGAAGCTGAAGCTCCTGGAGAGTCAATTGAAGCTACAAGACCAGGGCGTTATCCGTTGGCATCCGGCCAAGCGTGAGTCAGTTCCAAATCCCCAATCCGGCGAAACTGTCATCTTTGCCTCTTTTTTCGACCGGGGTTTGTTTCTTCCTTCTTCCGCATTCTTCCACCGTCTCCTTGGCTTCTATGGTTTGGAGCTGGTGAATCTAAATCCCATCTCAATCCTTCAAATCTCCATATTTGTGACTCTTTGCGAGTTCTTCTTGGGTGTGGAACCCCACCTCAACTTCTTTAGGCATTTGTTCCATGTTAAGCCCCAGCCCTCCAAGAATAATGTTCAGGTGATTGGGGGGGCTGGCCTTCAGTTGAGGAGCGAGAGGAAGAAAACATATATCGATCTTCCCTTGAAATCCTCCTTGAAAGGTTGGTATAAGGAGTGGTTCTACTGTTCTAATCTGGAACCCTCCCTGCCTCCGTTCACCGGCTCGCCACCAGTGGTCTCATCCAATTGGTCTTCACATCCAACCTTCGAAGAGATGGGCCAAGTGCATCAGTTGCTGGACAAACTGGCGAAATTCAAGCGAGCCGGCTTAACTGGGCCCTGGGTGGCCAGGCGTTTCCTGAACCGGCGCGTGCAGCCGCTGAAGCTAAGGAGTGCATTTGGCTAGGATTACCAAGGGAAACATGACCCTGACCGAGAAAGCCACGAGTCGGCTGACCAGCAGAAGGTAACTGAAACCTTGTTCGGTTATTTCTCCAGCGGGGTAATCGAGACAGAGGATGCAAAACATACCATCGTAGCTTATAACCACAGTCGGCCCTGCCCCGAGGTAACATTTGTCCTCCTTCTGTGATGAATGCCTGTGAACATGTGTCCGCAATTGCCCAGCATTGTTTGATGTATGTTGTTAAACTATCTGTAGTGGTGCGAGTAGTTTGATGACGACTCCCGCCCATTGTCGGCCACCAAGTCGAAGAAGAGGCCGAGGAGTCCTTCTGCTGCCCAGCCCGACTCCAAGAGAGCAGGGAAAAAGCCCATTGTAGATCAGGGCAAGGTGAAGGTCATGAAGCTGAGTGCCGCAGCCGAGAGTTTAAGGATAAGGGACCCCGCCGGCACAGCGCCCAGGCCATCGAGTCCCAGACCGGGACCAGCGCAGTTGAGCTCAGCAACATCGAGCCTAACCCAAATGCGGCTGAGTACAAGATCGACTCCGGTGCCACCGAGCACCCAAGCGCCCCAGCCGACCACACCGCAAACGGGGCCAAGTAGGACAGAGGTGTCGCCGCCGACTGCCGCGCCCTCAGCTCCAACAGCTAGCGGCCCTCCAGTGCCGCCCTCTGGGTCTCCCGGGCAAAAGCTCAAGTTCTCCAAGAGGTAGGCCATTCTGGGTCTTCTAAAAATCATGTTCAGCGTTGTCGTGCCTTGATGCTTGACTTGATGTGTAGGAAGCGGGTCGACATAAATCTTAAGGAAGTCACACCGACTGCCCCTGCTGTCAACCCTATCCTAGCCGGTCCGGAGCCAGCGAGTATGCCTGCCTGTTGACGCCGAAATCCGCCGGGTGTGCCAAAAGCTTGCTGACGATCTGGTTCGGCGCCTAGAGACACGCGAAGGCCTGGGAGATCTGCTTAGCTCCAGTGCAGGTCCTAAAATATTTGAGGTTCGTAGGCGTGCCAGTCAATTTGACCCCGCAATTGACAAGGAGATGAAGAAATTTGATTACTGATCCAATCGGCCAGTAAGCCGATACGGATTCCTTCCAACCGATCGCCGCTATGCTCGTGCCCGGGCCCTCGCCTGTACTCGCTCCCGGGTCTCATGCTCGGGTTCTCGCTCCCGGGTCCTCGCTTGTGCTCGTGCCCGGGTCAGCAGCAACTGCTCATCGGCTATCGGCCGATACGGTCTGATGTAGGCTCCTTGTAGCCGATGGCCGATGGCACCTGTGTATCGGCTAGGAAACCGATAACGCTATAGATAAATGAATAAGCTGTTAGTATAACATGTGCATTGGCTAGAAGCCGATGATAAAATAGATAGGCAAAATAGTGAATTAGCCGACTGCCAAGGAAACACATGTGCATCGGCTAGAGAACCGATGATAATATAGATGACCAAAATAGTAAAGATAATACAGTCGGCTTTATAAAAAGATAACCTATCAGCTAAGCACTCCGATAGAACGTCGCATACACACCGATCGGCTCGACAAGGATAAATCTATTATTATCGATCTAGTAGTTCAAACCTAACTGATGCAGCACAGATCGATAATAGTAAAGGAACCTCAACAAACCGATAGATCTAATGCAACTGTGATGTAATAGATAACTTATCGGCTATACATTCCGATAAAACACTTGGCGCAAAAACATCAACCTAGCAGGAACAACTTTATCGCGACAGTTTAGTAGGTCGGGACCAACCGATGCAGCACAAACTGACGATAAGCTACTCCCAGTAAAGCTGATAAGATCTACGCACGCGTGATGTGAATACCTGATGGGCCTAAGAGATCGAACCGAACCGATGCAGCCGTAGACAAAGCAGATATATCGTGGTAAGCTGGCTACCATATACCGACTAGAATATCGGACCTAACCGAGGAAGTCCTAGCCGATTGGTAGCCGGGGTAACGAGACTTACCCTCTCGCAGGAGTTCGGACCTAACCGATGCAGCCCGGCTTGAGAAGCAAGAACCCGTTGGTAAAGGGTGGCGATGCGCCGAATTGTATTGATCGTTGAGATAATTTACAAGGTCCTCGGGCATACGTATATATACCCCGAGTTACAAGAGTCCTTATAGGACACGGAACAGGACTTTCCTAACTAGAAAAGGAAAACTAATAGACCTGATCGGACAAGAGATCAGGTTTCCTAAAAGATAAAACTATCTAATAGATAAGATAAATAACTGCCATAACGTGGTCTTCACGATTCCTTCCCAAGCTCGGACTCTTCTGGATTAGTTTCCAATGGCTGATAATCGCTTCTTTCCTTAACCGAACATGGTAACGACCCGTACCAAATTTTGGCGTTAACACATGCCCCCCAATTTCGGAGTTGTTATCAACTTTGAAATTCTTCTGTTCGGGCCTCATCATTCCTTCCTGCCTCCTGAAATCGGCTTCATGACCGATACCTTCTGTACTAGTGTGCTAGGCTCTCAAAGTCTTCTGATGAAATCTTCCTTGATCGGAGCCAACAACCTTGGAATGCTAACTCGGCCAGCTGTGCATCATCCAGACTTAAACTATAACATCGGCTTCTAACATTACGAAACCGCTGGATATATTCTGCGACTGATTCCTCCGGCTTCTGTATTGCCGATGTTAAGTCTATCAAACTCATCTCCTGACTTCCCATAAAGAAATACTTGTGGAATTGCTTTTCCAGATCGGCCCAACCTCGAACTGAGTTAGGTGGCAATGAAGAAAACCATGTAAAGGCCGATCCGGATAATGATAATGAGAAGAGTCTAACTCTCAAAGCTTCTACAGCCGATGCGTCTCCACATTGAGCCAAGAATCGGCTGACATGTTCCACTGTAGATACATCATCTTGCCCTGAGAATTTGGAGAAGTCTGGTACTCTGTATCGGCGCGGCAACGGAACTCTATCAAACCAATCTGGATATGGATGCCGATACATAAATGTTTCCTCTTTCGGTCTTAAACCGAATTGTTCTCTCATCACCTCTGTGACTCTTGCTGTCAAACCTTTTTCTCCTGGATTTTCGACGTGATAATGCAGAGGTGGAGTTGGTAGCCGATTCTGATTCTGATATTCCCTCTGATAATTGTACTCAGGAACAGCTTATGGATAACTCTGTTGATGTCCCCCATAGTATGTAGTTTGATATCCTTGAGGAATCCCATCTTGTTGCCCCCCGGGTATTTGAATCGGCTCCACTGCCTTCTTGATCAAGCTCTGTAATGTGCTCACCAATATCCCAGATTGATCGGTCAACGCATGATGAACTGCTTTATTAAACAAGTCTTGAATCAGCTTTTGTGAACTTGCAGGCGATGTATGGCTCGATTCATCAATCAGAACAGGCTTTGGAAATTGTGACTTCTGAATCGGCCCTTGATCTGTCATACCGAAGGATTCTAGACAAAGCTTCCGAAAATCATCGATGTTCTGCTCCACTTGTTGTCTCTGTTCTTCGGTCAAGTCTTCCATTGTAACTGGGATTGTATCATCTTTGCTGACCTCTTTTCCAGCCATGTCGAAGTTCTGTGTCCCACTGGGCGTGCCAAAAACGTGTTGACGCCGAAATCCGCCGGGTGTGCCAAAAGCTTGCTGACGATCTGGTTCGGCGCCTAGAGACACGCGAAGGCCTAGGAGATCTGCTTAGCTCCAGTGCAGGTCCTAAAATATTTGAGGTTCGTAGGCGTGCCAGTCAATTTGACCCCGCAATTGACAAGGAGATGAAGAAATTTGATTACTGATCCAATCGGCCAGTAAGCCGATACGGATTCCTTCCAGCCGATCGCCGCTATGCTCGTGCCCGGGCCCTCGCCTGTACTCGGTCTCCGGGTCTCATGCTCGGGTTCTCGCTCCGGTCCTCGCTTTGTGCTCGTGCCCGGGTCAGCAGCAACTGCACATCGGCTATCGGCCGATACGGTCTGATGTAGGCTCCTTGTAGCCGATGGCCGATGGCACCTGTGTATCGGCTAGGAAACCGATAACGCTATAGATAAATGAATAAGCTGTTAGTATAACATGTGCATTGGCTAGAAGCCGATGATAAAATAGATAGGCAAAATAGTGAATTAGCCGACTGCCAAGGAAACACATGTGCATCGGCTAGAGAACCGATGATAATATAGATGACCAAAATAGTAAAGATAATACAGTCGGCTTTATAAAAAGATAACCTATCAGCTAAGCACTCCGATAGAACGTCGCATCACACCGATCGGCTCGACAAGGATAAATCTATTATTATCGATCTAGTAGTTCAAACCTAAACTGATTTTTTTTTGCAGCACAGATCGATAATAGTCAAAAGGAACCTCAACAAACCGATGATCTAATGCAACTGTGATGGTAATAAGATAACTTATCGGCTATACATTCCGATAAAACACTTGCGCAAAAACATCAACCTAGCAGGAACAACTTATCGCGACAGTTTAGTAGGTCGGACCCAACCGATGCAGCACAATAACTGACGATAGCTACTCCCAGTAAGCTGATAAGATCTACGCACGCGTGATGTGATATACCTGATGGGCCTAAGAGATCGAACCGAACCGATGCAGCCGTAGACAAAGCAGATATATCGTGGTAAGCCGGCTACCATATACCGACTAGAATATCGGACCTAACCGAGGAAGTCCTAGCCGATTGGTAGCCGGGGTAACGAGACTTACCCTCTCGCAGGAGTTCAGACCTAACCGATGCAGCCCGGCTCGAGAAGCAAGAACCCGTTGGTAAAGGGTGGCGATGCGCCGAATTGTATTGATCGTTGAAGATAATTTACAGGTCCTCGGCATACGTATATATACCCCGAGTTACAAGAGTCCTTATAGGACACGGAACAGGACTTTCCTAACTAGAAAAGGAAAACTAATAGACCTGATCGGACAAGAGATCAGGTTTCCTAAAAGATAAAACTATCTAATAGATAAGATAAATAACTGCCATAACGTGGTCTTCACGATTCCTTCCCAAGCTCGGACTCTTCTGGATTAGTTTCCAATGGCTGATAATCGCTTCTTTCCTTAACCGAACATGGTAACGACCCGTACCAAATTTTGGCGTTAACACTGCCGAGCCGGAGGCGGGCCCAGCCGCAGGGGCTGAGACAGTCCCGACTACAGGGTCGCCGACACCGGCCAACCAAGGGATGGTTATCGAAGCCGCCGCCGCAGCCCCTGAGTCGGCGCTTGTCGCCGAAGTCGTCGCTGCAACTCCTGAGCTAGCGCTTGGTGTTGAAGGCGCTGCTATAGCACCTGAGCCAGCCCCCGAGGCAGCAGAGGCCGCCAAGCCGAGGGCCTGGAGTCCATCGCCTTCCTGGTCGTGGTCGTCGTCATCATCGTCGTCACTTCCTTCAGAGAGACCCGACCTCCCTAGGATCGAGGCCCCTCCGCGCAGGTTCCCGAGGACGTTCCAGTGGATGGTGCCTGACGGAACTGCACAGACCTACAAGGTCGATGATGTGGCAGTGGGAAGGGAACGTGAAGTCCTGCTTTGTGCCACTCTCGCCGCGTCCGAGGGGATTCAGGTATGGTTTCCATTGTGCCAGAATTTTGGTAGTATTTCTTGATGCTCGATTCCGCTCTGACTTGTTGATCCCCAAGCAGAAAGTTGTTGATCGCTCGGAAAAAAATGGCATGAGGTGCTGAACCGAATTGCCCCCCACTCCATGAGTTGGACCAACTCAACGGGCCTAAAAACTGAAGTGGAGGGCACAGCCAGGAGAGGGAATCTTGGCTGAGGAAAATGTTACAAAGCTTAGGAGCAAAAATTGGATCAGCCAAGACAACAAGAGGTGAGCCTCTAGAACCCTTCTCCCTGACCAAATCCTCGATATATCCCTCCAGCTGTGTTATTTCCCGACTGCCCAGTTGTGTCTTGAGTGCATGGTCGAGTTCTTGACTAATCTGTCGTGCAGCCCTCCAAGCTGAGTTGAAGACCCGCACAGAGGGAGGAGAGCAGCTGAAGGAGGCCAAGAGAGCCAGGGCCGAACTTGAAAAAGATAAGGCCGCCCGGACAGGGGCTAAAAACCGAGCATTGAGCAAGAGAAGGCCCGAGTTGAAAGCGGCCATACCAGCTCGAGAAAGAAAAAGTCGAACTAGAAAAGCCATTGCCAAAGAGGACCCCGACTACAAAAGTGAGTCTGGCCGCCTGACAATAACCCTTGGCCATCCATTAATTACTCCATATGCGGCTTTGCTTAACAAGTTTTACTTATCAGTGAATCCGGTAGCTGCGAGAGCCATTCCTAGATCCATTTCCAAGCTTTTGCAGAGGAGATACAGGGCAGTCAAGGGAGTCACGAGAAACCCTTAGCGAGTCGTGAAAGGGCTCCTTGACCTGATAGATCCTCGTCCTGTGGGAACCAGCTCCAGCACCAATCTCCAACTGGAGGAGCGCCTAAAGACGCACCGAGGCCCTGAGAGGTACTCGGATGACGCGCGTTATTGCCCGGCGTGGCTAGACCCTAGCGATGACCAAGTCCATCTACCCAAGGCAGATGTCGAAGCCATCGGGAGAGGGGTTTTGCCGAGGAGAACGACTCCTGAGGAGGCGCTGGAGCTTGAATAGCTAAGGGCAGGCCGACTGTAAATTCATCACCTGGGACCTGGGTATGTAAAGAAATATATCATGCAGTCGTGTGTATATACATTTTGGGTAAAGGAATATGTGTAAATGCATGTGCAATGCCGCCAAGCTTTAGACTATTACTCAGTTGTCATTAGCATTTACTCGACAATATAGCCTACGCCGAGTTAATCTATAGGAACTTAATAAAGGGCTACCGCAGAAAGCTGTTACTACTCGGGCAGACATGGAAAAGTCATAGTAAAACTATCCATAACTTGAGTGAAATAGGCTCGTAATAAGGATTCCACACAGCACATACAATACATGCAGTCCCCACTCACTACTCGATTGAAACAAACGGCGTAGTTGAGTCAGAGAAGAACTGTTCTTACACAGGTTATAACAAGAGAGATCAATTAACTCACATTGGAGTTGCTATAGGGATCCCGGCCACTGTATTAGACTTCTGTTCGTATATTCCAGATGAGCCTATATGCTGATCGAGTTTTTGAAAGAAAAGCACTCGTCCTTGGGTCTATATCAGTCAAATGTAGTATTACTGTGTTCTCCTGGGGCCAAGTAACCTACCACTATAATGTAAAGGTGTGCTTCCCTTCCTACATTAGGGTTAATAGTGTTATGCCTGTCTGATTATTTGGGGTTATGATTGAACTAGTTTTTCTTGTCAATTATCCGTCGAGAACAGTCTCCAACCAATATGAAGAAGCAAAGTATACACTAGGGCCACGGACATATAGCTACTATTAGCTTGTTTGTGAATATAACAAACTGTTATAGGCCTTGCATGGAGTACTCTACTGCCGACTGGATTCTTGTTACGATGTTCCTGTTCCTTTTGTGCGTGCTCTTCTATTAATAATGTCTCTTTATTCAACTGATCTAGTTCGACCAATCGGGTTGTTGTTCACAAAGTATTCTATCCCAGGCTGTGTCTTCTGAGGTAAGCTTTTTCTCCCAACCGAACATCGTCGCGGAGTCGTCGTACTATCTATGTTGCTTTCTCCTGAAGGCTGATATTAACTGTGGAAACAACCGGATTTGTTTCACTTATCCTTAGCTTTCGCAATAATGGCCTCAGCACCATAGATCAACTGTGCTCTAAAGAAAGGGATTTGCTTTGCTTGTGCCTGTTTTGTTACTATTAACATTAATTTTGTGTTAGATCCCCTGAGGACTAGAGAAGATGGCGTTCGTGCACACACCGGCCCACAGTATGGCTGTAGTCGGTCGAATATCCTTGTCTTGATGCCTTGTAAGACCATACATTGGCTCGTTCAACCTGCCCATTGCTCCGCGAGGTGTGCCACAGACGCACAGCAGATCTTGATGCAAAGTCGTCACAGAAATCCTGAACATGACGCCCGTGAACTGAGTACCGTTTGCCGGTGTGATGCGGTTACGGGACCCCGAATCGGGAGATTATAATATACTCATGATGAAGTCTTGCTTATGCCGCCCCATTATGGTTGCGAGGGTTTTGGCCTCATCCACTTGGACATGAATTTATCCACTGATGCGAACGAACAGGTTTGTGAACCCTCCTGGCTTTCTTGAAAGCCGACCCATGTTCAGCCCCCTACTGCAAAGGGCAAAGATTGGGATTGTTTGGAGTTCCTGGCTAGGAGATTGGTTTGTCTTGCAAAGAACTGGCAGCCCTCGCATGTGCAGACGATGTCTTTGGTGTCTGTTACTGCTGTTGGCTAGAAAATTCCTACCAGTAAGCCTTTAGCGACTAACGTCCTAGATGCGGCAGTCCGTGGTTGCCACATACGCCGAGTGGATCGACTGCAGGATCTGCTTGCCTTCCTCGGTGGTGACACAGCGCATGAGGACACCGGATGCACTTCTTCGGTACAGGTCTTCTCCGACGACTAAGAAATTCTTGCTTCGACATTTTAATTCGTTCAGCTTCACTACGATCTTTTTGGGAGTTCATACATCCAGGAGAATTTGAGAACAGGAGTCCGCTAATCTTGACATATGTGCAGCGCCTCGTCTATTGCCGGGGTAGGTTCGCCTCCCAAACTGCCTGGCATCGTTCTTCTTGATTGACAGCTCCATGAGTTGCTCGACAAAGCATCCCTGTTAGACCGCCTCTTGCTGCGATCCTAGATTTGCCAATTTCATCTTGCGGCGTCATATATATTGTCATAGCACATGTGTTTATCTCCAGCCGTACGAACTTGTTTTCTAGCCTTGTGGACCTCCTGATAGTGTGCGCCATTGTGTCATCGAGCATGTCCAGTCCTTCGATGACTGGTTTACATCAAATTGGGAATCTCCTCGCAACAACCAGTCGACGGATGCCAAGTGATATGGCGATGCAGAGCCCATGGATGAGTGCCTCGTACTCGGCGACGCATGTGGGAAAGCCAGGAAGTGGGATTTGTAGGACGTACTTTAGTTTTTCGCCGGTCGGATGTGACAGTATGATCCAGCCCCAGCGTCGCCCAATCCGTAGAGAACCGTCAAAGTACATTGTCCAGTACTCTAGCTTCGTTATTATGTAGGCATATGAACTTCTGTCCAACATCGGCCACGAAGTCAGCTAGACTGTGACTTGACTGCAATCCTGGCTGGAAGTGAATGATCCGAGCGCCATCAACTCGAGTGCCCATTTAGCGATATCGACGGTGGCCTTGCGTTTATGTAGGATGTCACCGAGTGGAAACGACTTGTGACCACTTCTGACTTGTGTGCTTGGAAAATAATGCACCCAGCTTTCGGACAGTGATGAGTAGGCCGTACTAGAGCAGCTTTTGGACCTATGAGTTTCTCGTCTTCAAGTCGACAAGGCTTCGACTGACAAAGTAAACTGGCCTTTGGACAATTCGGATTAGATGGACCCTGTTCGGAATCGGTCCGACCACCAGCACCGTGCTGACTACCTGAGTAGTTGCCCTGCCAGATTATAGCATTAGAGGTTCTTGGAGGCATATAGGTGACGCCAACACGGGGGTGATGAGAAATTGCTTGAAGTCTTCGAAGGCTTGCCTGCTGGGCTTTGGGAGTTCCACTGGAAATTGTCTGCTCTTCCAATAGCTTAAAGAAGCGCATGCCCTATTCGCCAATCAGTTCGGGAAATAAACGGCTGAGCTGCCCGCCATGTAGCCGTCAGCTTCTAGACGTGTGGGTGCCATGGGCCCCAAGGTACCTCATAACAAGCATATGGCCACTCGGATAGAGGATGGGCTAGCCTGTAATCTAGAGATATGCGCTAGATTCGGCAGACTTTGCCTTGTATAGAAAGGAATAATACAGTCCTAGTCGGGTGCGATATATCTCTTAAGGGGAGATCTCCTAGTCATAATCCGATGGGGACTCCTACCTTGTACCCTGTCCCCCAGTATATAAGGGAGGGCAGGGCCACCCATGAGGGCAGCGTGCACACAAGTTCATCAGAACCACCACCGTATATATCCTCAAAGGAATACATACAAACTGGACGTTCTAGGTATTACCTCACCATCAGACGGGCCTGAACCAGTATAAATTCTTCCTGTG